>PVIU01003554.1:28081-143092 GCA_004026605.1 Ondatra zibethicus | reverse complement strand
CTCCCTCCTTTCTTTTTTCCCTCCCTCCTTTCTTTTTTCCCTCCCTCCCTCCCTTCCTCTCTCCCTCCCTCTCTCCTTCCCAGAAGCCATAGTGTAATGATTTAATCTTTAGTCTCTTGCTTATTTAATTTATACTTTAGGTTTTTTTAATGTCAAGAGAACCAGAGACTGGTGTGATGGCGCACACCTTTAATCCCAGGAGGCAGAGGCAGGCAGATCTCTGAGTTTAAGTCTAGTCTGATTCTACAAAGGGAGTTCCAGGACAGCCAGAGCTATACAGAGAAACCTGTTCTGAAAAACTAAAAGGGTGGGGGGAGAGAGGGAGGGAGGACAGGCGAACCAAAGGTGGGCTTTAGTAACAATTTACTACCAGCTATACCTGGAATCTGAAGGCATACAGAATTTTCTAGGCAAGATCTCCCCTTGTGAGAGGACACTGTCAGCAAATGTGCTGGAGGAGAAACTTCCACTGATAGCTCTGGACCTCCAGCACCCAGAAGGGTGAACTGCTTAAGGTAGATTTTTATGAGACACAAGCTTCACAACAGTAATTTTGGGCATGCATTATTATTATTTTACTGGCATAGAAACCAAAAGCTTAGCAAGGTTAAATCGTATCTTTAATGATGCCAACAATGACCCAGTGGTAGAAATGGAACTCAGTGTCCTGCCATGCTCTCGGCTTCTACAAAGCACTTGGTTCTGTGATGTTTCTTGGGCCAGGGCATCTTTGCTGAAAGGCTAGCCGTATGACCTGAAGCATTTGTACTCACCCACCCTGAATTAAGGGATCCCACATCAGAATGAGAGATTTCCACTAAAATACTGAGTATTATCGTCACACTTACCTGTTCTGTGTCACATGAGCAGTGGTGCAGAAGTCGGTGCTGGGTGGTATCATAAAATAATCTTTGCAGTTTGGTCCCAAATTCCTGTGTGTCAGCTGCCTGAAATTCATGAGAAATAGAAGGCTGAATTCACCACTGGAACCAGAGGGGAAGCTGCAGAGCCTGAGAAAGACAAGATACAGCCTTCTCTGCTGTATTTACAGTTTTGTCTCTATGGGAGCACCCAGGGGCAGAAAAAGCCCAGGATACTCGGTATGTGGCTCCCATGTCTTCCCACCTAAGCAAGATCTTCAACCAAGGTCTTTGTCTGAAGCAAATAGATATCCCAGAGATCCCTCTGTCTCATGTTGGGTTGTAAAAGCTTCTCTTCCCTAAGATGAGTGAGAAAGCGGTGATCCCATTGACGCAGTGGGATTCCTCAGCGAGGCTGAGGAAGCGGTAGGAAGTCTTCCTCAGACAGGCCTTCTAGAGAGAAAAGAGGCAGAGAACGCAGTCTATATCCTGGGCATACAGATCAGCCTTTGCTGCTTCAGTGCCGGACTGTGGGGTGTTAGAGTCAAAGAACACGAGGAATCGCCTGAAACCATGCGTTAATTTGAAAAAAGATTTAACTTTATGTGTGTGCTTGTATGTTTCTAAACCATGTGTGCGCAGGATCCTGCAGAGGCTAGAAGAGGTGTCAAATCCCCTGGGGCTGTTGTGAGCCACCTGATATGGGTACTTAGAACTAAACTTGGGTCCTCTGGAAGAACAGCAAGTTCTCTTATCACAGCTGGGCTATTTCTCCGGCCTCCAACACGTTAATTTTATACACAAGAAACTGAAATTCAAAAAGAAGTGACCCATTCAAGATCAGGTAGGACAAAAGCCAGGGCCACTTCTTTTCACTCCATCAACTACATACCCAAAGATGAAGTCATGACTTAAAGGCACTTGCTTATAAAGGCATTATTCTTTGTGCCACTAGTTCAAAGCACTTTATTCTATGAAATAATTTTAGATAAAACAAGATATCACAGAGTGTTAACTGAGGCACTACATACAGCAATAAATGTTACCAACTTAGAACACTGGGTGATTAGATTAAGTAACAAAGTACACTATTTATTGACTAAAGCAAATTCTAACCCTGTTGAAATTGGTGAAATGCCATTTTATATATAAAAATATAGTTCCTTGGTTTTTACTATACGATATGAGATGTACAAAAATTAAAATTATAGTGATAGAAATTAGTACTTGGGCTGGAGAGATGGCTCAGTGGTTAAGAGCACTGGCTGCTCTTCCAGAGGTCCTGAGTTCGATTCCCAGCAACCACATGGTGGCTCACAACCATCTGTAATGAGATCTGGCGCCCTCTTCTGGCGTGCGGGCATACATAGAGGCAGAATGTTGTATACATAATAAATAAATCTTTAAAAAAAAAGAAATTAGTACTTAAGCTTGTCTATGTGTTATATTATCTTTTAAGAAAAAAGGGTACATAAAAATGAAGAAACAGCCAGATCTGGAAAGCAGAGGCAGGTGGAGCTCTGTGAGTTCAAGACCAGTCTCATCTATACAGCATTCCCAAGCAGCCAAAGACTGTCTGGAGGGGAAGCAGCAGCAACAGCTAGGGAATGTGTGATCTGCTGGTAATCCCAGTTCGTCACCGTGTGACCCCAAAGGAAGAAGGCGACCACCACCAAGGACCCGTTATGCATAAAGTATTTTCAGTCTCAGTTTCTTCAGCCACTACTATGAATTTTCACAGACTAAGGCTTATAAACGCTCCATATTTCTTTCTCACAGTTTTGGTTATCTGAGATCAGGGTGTGCAGTGATGATGGCTAATGTTAATTGTCACCTTGACAATATTTAGAATCACCTGGATGGAAGGCTTCTGGACAGACCAATGATTGTTCTGATTATGTTAACTGATGTGGGAAGACCCTCTTAATTGTAGGTGGAATTGTTGGTTCCCAGGTAGATCATGAACTGATCTGAGTACTGGCATGCACACATACCTTCATGGCTCTATGTCAAAACACCATGACTAAAGCAACTTGGGGAGGAAATAGTCTATTTTATCTTACAACTCAAGGCAGAAACTGAAGCAGAAGCTGTAGAGGAACACTTGCTTTCCATGGCTTGCTTAGTCTTTCTTCTGTACCCCAGGACCTGTCCAAGGATAGCACCATCCTTACCACAGCAATCATTAATCAAGAAAATGTCCCTCAGGCTTGCCTACGGAGCTGATCATATTCTCAGTTGAGGTTCCCTTCTGATTACTCTGCCTTCTGTCAAGTTGACCAAACACTAGCCGGCACACTGCTCTTCTGACCAAACACTAGCCGACACACTGTTATTCTCATGACAGATGAGACTGGTTAAGTCTTTGTTTTAGTTTTGGCAGGTGGCGCTGTCTATGTGCTGAGTTTTACAGCCTGAATGGTACTTCCGCCATGGAGTCAGTTATGCTAAGGTCAGGGAGCCCTGTTACAATCCCAGTCATGTGACCACCTCTCAGAGAACAAAACCGCCAACTGAAGAGCACAGTACTTGGGAGGGAGAATCAGGAGGATCTCTGTGATTTCAAGGCCATCCTGGTCTACATAGTAAGTTCCAAGACACCAGGACTTTTTACAAAGAAAAACCCTGTTTCAATAAAAAAAAATGCTTTGTGTGTGCACAAGTGCACGCATGTACATGTACAACCACAGAGTGTACATGTGCAGGTCAGACAACAACTTCCAAGTGTATCACAAGTTCTAATTGTTCTTATAAAAAAAAAACCCGGGGTCAGATATTAGGGGGTGAAAGCTGAGAGATCAGAGAAGCAGTGCAGTCAGCCACTAGGGAGACCTTTTACCTCTACCAAATCCTCAGACCAAAAGGGCGATCCTGTCCTCAGACTGTGTCCTCTGACTGCTTCAGACTGCGTCTCCAGCCTGCACTGTTCTTGTCTCTTCCTGCCTTATATTCCCCTCTCCACCCAGCCTTCCTGCCTCCACTTCCCTAGTGCTGGGAATAAAGGCATGGGACTCCCAAGTACTGGGACTAAAGGTGTGTTCCACTACCGCGTAGCCTATTGTGGTTTAGCTCTGCACTCTGATCTTCAGGCAAGCTTCTTTGTTAACATACAAACAAAATAGTGTAGCGACAGCCAAGAGTTATTTTCTTCAACTATGTGGGCTCCAGGGATCAAACTCAGTTGTGATCAAGTTTGAGCTGTCAGGTGGTAGTGGCACATGCTTTTAATCCCAGTAATCAGAGAGGCAGAGGAGGAGCGTCTCTGTGAGTTTGAGGCCAGCCTGGTCTACAGAATGAGTTCTAGGACAGCCAGAACTACACAGAGAAACACTGACTCAAAAAAAAAAAATATCTTGAGCTAGGTGTGGTAGCCTAAGACCAGCATGTTGAGGGTTAGGATTCACCATGTGGAGTTTGGAATGATACAAACATTCAGACTGTAGCATACATTTAGTCCCCAGCCCATGAGGGGCTCATATTTTCCCCAAACTTTTAAACAAGTTTCAGAGAAGTTATATATAGGTCCAACTCCATGTAGCAAGTAACAAGTCAAGAATTGACTGACCCCCAAGCTCTGATGTCAAACTACATCACACCCTGTTCTGTTCACACACACGGCGCTGTGTCTGCCTAGTTGTTTCTAGTGTGTTGTGTCACCAGGAGGTCGTGATGTCATCTTCAACAAGGAGCTGGGAATCAAGGATCTAATTCTAGCTCTCTGAGTGAGTTGTGTGATATAAAGGAAGCATAACTCCTAAATAACTTTGTCATTTATAAAAATGGTATATATACTGCTATCTTTCAACAAATTCTTTTTTTTAATTAATTAATTATTCTTTGAGACAGTGTTTCTCTGTGTAGCCTTTGCTGTCCTAGAACTCGTTCTCTAGACCACTTGAACTGAGATCTGCCTGCTTCTGCCTCCCAAATGCTGGGACTAAAGGTGTGTGGCATGTATGTGCACCACATGCGTGCCTGGTGCCTAGAGGCCAGAACAGGGTATCAGATGCCCTAAAACTGGAGTTACAGATAGTGATGAGCTACCATATGGGAGCTGGGCATTGAACCAGGGTCTTCTGGGAGAGTTCTTTTTTTATTTTGGTTTTTCAAGGCAAATAGCCTGGCTGTCCTGGATCAGGCTGGCCTCAGACCCACCTGCCTCTGCCTCCTGAATGCTAGAATCAAAGGCGTGCACCGCCACTGCCCAGTGGGAGAGTAGCTTCTAACTGCTGAGCCATCTCTCCAACCCCAACAAATACTTCTGAAAACACTCAAAACTGGCACTAGGTAGACTAACACTAAAGGTGTTTCTCCCAGCACTGTATGGGTTGTAGACGTGCTGTAGAGCGTCACTCAGCATGGTTTGTTGACCCCACCCCCATGTGCTAACCTCAAGAGCCTGGAGGCATGTGTTCCTGAAGCTGCTGCACGTGCTTCCAGTCAGCACACTCGTGATGGCATTCACAGCCACAGAGAGGGAGCCCTGCAGTCTCTGATGAGCCTGGAGTAAGGAGGAAACTATATTAGTCCCAAAGCACTGGCTCTGAGAATGCCAAAGGGGAAAGGTTCCAGTCAAGGCAGAACAGCAGCAGTTCCACCAACAACACTCAATAAGATGATGATGCTGTTTTCTGCTGAGACAAGGAATTTACAGCTCAAAACATTCTCTTGTCCAGAGATGGCATAACAATGTGACATACTAAGAAAAAAAACAATAAGACACTGGGTAGGGATGGGAATGTGGCTCAGTTGATAGAATGCTGGCCAAGCATGTATGAGACCCTGAACCAGCACAGAATAAACCAGGTATTTTAATAAAACAGGTATGGAAGCACATACCTGTAATCCCAGACCCAGAGGTAGAGGCAGGAGGAGCAGAAAGAAGGTCAAGGTCACTTTCCAGTAAAAGTTTGAAGTTAGCCTAGGTTGTACAAGTCCTTGTTTCCCAAACAAACAGAACAGTAAAACATATTTGGCTCTGGAGAGATGGCTCAGCAGTTATGAGCAAGTACTGCTATTGCAGAGGTTTAGTTCCCAGCACCTATGTCAGACAGCTCACAGCCACCTAGCTCCAGTGGCCTCCATCCACACACACAAGCACATAATAAAAATATTTTATTGTTTGTATGTTTGTTTCTATGTATTATAACAGGGCCTCACTGTGTAGACCTGACTGGCTAGGAACTCACTATATGTACCAGACTGGCCTTGACTTCTGAGATTCACTTGTCTCCACCTCTTGAGACCTGGGATTAAATGTGTGTGCCTGAACACCTAGCTTTTGTTTATTTTATGTGTTTGAGTGTTTCTGCATGAAGATATGTGTATCACGTGTGTGCCTGGAGCCAGCAGAAGGCAGAAGAGGGCAACAGATCCCTTGGAATTGGAGTTACAAACAATTGTTGTTGCCTTGTGGTTGCTGGCAATGAAATCAGGTCCTCTGGAAGAGCAGCCATGCTCTTAACTGCTGAGTCACCTCTCCAGCACTAAAAACAAATCTTAAAAAAGCAAACAAAACAAAACAAATATTTGATTTTTTTTTTGTTTTAAATGCATTACTGTTTGAGTGCATGCCATGTAGGTCTGCATACGTCACAGTGCATGCGTGGGGGTCACTGAGTTGGTTCTCTCATGCTACCTTTATATGAGTCCCTGCAATCAAATGCAGTTGGTCAGGTTGTGTGGCAAGTGTTTTGACAGCTGAGCATCTCACGGCCCCTAACTCTGTGGCAGGGTCTCATACTATAGCCTAGGCTGGCCAAAACTCATTCTATAACTCAGGCTGGCCTTGAAATTTCAGTCATCCTGCCTCAACCTTCCAAGTGCTGTGGTCACATAAGGAAATGACCAGACCCAGCTCTAATGTTGGTTGTTTCGCTGTTTTTAGTTTTAAGCTTTGCTCTTCAGTTGACAGTTTTTTTTCTACAAGGAGTGGGCACAGGAAGTTGGAAATGTATTACCAAAAGCACACAGATTGAAAGAATTCAGTCTGGGCAGAAGCAAGTGTGACATTATGAAAGAACTGGGAAAATGAGGAAAGAGGGTAAGGTTTATTGAAATCCAGAGAATTTGTGGGATCAGGATGCACAGATAAGAAGAGCTATGTAGATCTCTGAGTTTGAGTCCAGCCTGGTCTACAGAGCAAGTTCTAAGACAGCTAGGACTACACGGAGAAACCCTGTCTTGGAAGAAAACAAATAAGAGGTATGGCAGCCATGTTATTCTGTTGTTTTGTTTTGTTGCTGTTATTTCCGTGGCTGCTCTCGCACAAACTGGTTGCAGTGCCTGAGTGAAAGCTTAAATCCCTGTCCAATTGCAGCATTAGGACCTCACTAAGGTGGCAGAATGGAAGGCGCATCGAGGGATGTAATTTATTACCTGGGCAGCTTGGTGATGTCGCTTCAAGACCTGGTCCACAGCTGACTGGATGGACTCTTGCACGGTGCTGCGGCTCTCTGAGAGGATGGCACTGAGATGAGCTGTGAGCAAAGTATGGAGGCCTAAGAGGATGACAATGGTAGGAGCCATGAGTGAGGACGCACTTTCAGGACTTTTGTCCATGTGCTCTGTGTCGGGGCTGGGGCTGGGGTAGTGCTCCTGAAGAAGCTACTTCCACCTCTCCACAAGTAACCAACTTTTAGAGAAAGCCCCTCTGAAGTCCCATTGGCAAATAAAAGCAAGCTTAGGAAAATTAAAATGAGTTACATTGTTTTTTAAAAAAAAATGCTTAATCCATGCTATGAACAATGATAGTGGTACCTTCCGAAGGAGAAGGAAGCCTTCTAGGAGTGTCTAACCCTCTTCCATTCCTACTTGAGCATCACTGTTAAGTGAGCCTCCAGTTGTCTGCAGGGTGTCATTTCTTTCCAATGTTCTGTGCTAAAGGAAAGGCTAAAACTTACAAAAATTACCCTGGGAATTGTTAATGTAAGACCGTTTAAAATGGGGTGAGAGCTGGTGATGTTGCTTGGTTGGTAGAGTGCTTGCCTAGCATGTAAACAGCCCTAGGTTTGATTCCCACACACCTCTAATCCAACATCTGGGAGATAGAGGCAGGACGATAAGGAGTTCCAGGGCATCCTCAGATTTACAGTGAGTTTGAGGCTGCCTGGGGACATACAAGTTCCTGTCTCAAACTAATTAAAATACTCAAAATGGGAGTGATCTCAGATGAAGTAACCTCTGCTTAGCATCTCTCAGAAACTGACATGTGGGGCTGGAGAGGTGGCTCAGCAGGTGAGGGCACTTGCTCTTGCAGAGACCAGGTTTGATTCCCAGCACCTACATGGTGACTCACAACTGTCTGTAACTCCAGTTCCTGGGGACCTGACCTGAGGATGCTAAGCACTCAAGTGGTAGATATACATACACATAGGTGAAGAACTCATTCATACATATCATACACACACGCACGCGCACACACAGGCACACATTTTTAAAAGGTAAAAGCCGGAACACTTCCTATCATGGGGCACCCCAATGCTCTCCAGAGAGAGAAATTATATATGGACTTAAAAGGAATCTGGAACTAGAAGTAAGAGAGCATAGATTTGAGATTATTTTTTATTTTTATGACCAGCTAGTGATGAGGTAACTTCACTCTTCTCACTTCAGTGCAGAAAATGCTTTTCTTATATGTTCTCTCAGATATGTTGTCTAGATAAACTGGGGTCATGTAAAGTGAAGTATTCTGAAACACACACGCAATGTTTAAAGGGGAGTACTGCTGTTGCCATGGTGATGGAGCATGCAGATTCTATTTTATATACTCTGGACCCAAGAAGAACCCAAGAAATGAGAAGTTTTTGAAGGCAGACATTTAATTAAAAACAAAGCAAAACAAAATTATTCCTAAAACTGCTCCTACCACCAGATGCTTTTGGCACTGTGGCAAAATAAGGAGTTAATCATAGAAGTTACCATGACAAGGTGGG
The DNA here is from genome assembly GCA_004026605.1 of Ondatra zibethicus. Classification (NCBI taxonomy): domain Eukaryota; kingdom Metazoa; phylum Chordata; class Mammalia; order Rodentia; family Cricetidae; genus Ondatra; species Ondatra zibethicus. The sequence continues at coordinate 134,298 of PVIU01003554.1, read as the reverse complement.
CGGGAGGCCAGCCGACTGATTTTTTTTTAAAGACACATGAACACAGACTAATTCTGCACAATCTGTTTCCTAGCGCATAGAGCTCTGGAGAAGGAAGGATGGGGAAAGACAGGGCAAACTTAGCCTTGCTGTCCCTCATTGTATCTCCTTCAGAGGCCTAAACCACAGAGGGTCTTGTTCTAGTTACTTTGAAGGAGTTTTTAAAAAATTATTACTTTTTAAAATTCAAAACTTCATGTTTGGGCTGGAGAAATGGCTCAGTGGTTAAGAGCTCTGACTGCTCTTGCAGAGGACCAGGGTTCGATTCCCAGCACCCATGGCAGCTCACAACTGTCTGTGACTCCACGGGATCCAACACCCTCACACAGACATATATGAAGGCAAAACACCAATGCATATGAAATAAATAAAAAAATTCATGTTTATCTGTATATATGCATGCATGTATGTATATGTACATGCCTCCAGGTGTCCACAGAGGCCTGACAAGGGTGTTAAATCCCTTCCTGGAACTTGAGATGCAGGCAGTTTAAGACACTGTACACAGGTGCTGGGAACCAGATTCTGGTCCTCTGCAAGAGCAGTGCTTGTTCTTAACCACAGATCTGTCTCTTCAGACCTGGCAGTGATTTTTGTTTTGAGACAGGATCTCACTATTTAGCTCACGCTAGCCAGGAACTGACTGTGTAGACAGGATGCCTTCAAACTCACAGTGATCCACCCGCCTGTCTCCCAAATGTTGGGATTTAAAATATATGTCACGCAGTGAGTGGTGGTGTTATACACCTTTAGTTCCAACACTGGGGGGTGGGGAGGAGCAGAGACAGGTGGGTCTCTGAGTTTGAGGCCAGCCTGGTCTACAGAGTCAGTTCCAGGACAACAAGGGCTACAGACAGAAACCCTTTCTCAAAAATAAATAAATAGATAGATAGATACATAGATAGATGAATAAATAAAAATTAAAAAAGCATGTGCCACCACACCTGGATTTTTATTTATTTTGTTATTGTTTTTTTAGCAGTGGATATTTAAGTGGTTTGTTTTTGTTTTTGTTTTGTTGTTGTTGTTCTTGTTGTTTTGAGACAGGGTTTCTCTGTGTAGCCCTGGCTGTCCTGGAACTAGCTCTGTAGACCAGGCCTTGAACTCACAGAGATCCACCTGCCTCTGCCTCCTAGTGCTAGGATTAAAGGCATGTGCTACCACTTCCCAGCAGCAGCGAATTTTTAAATCTAAAACTGAGTATAATTACTGAGAAGCTACAGGCCTGTGGAGACATGATAACCAAAGGTGTATAGATTGTTCTGGTACAATACAAACTGTTTTTAGGGCACCTGAGTTCTTTGGATATGTTAAATAGGACTTAGAACATGGTGTCAGACTCAAACTATCCTCTGGCAAGCATTTTAAAAATGCCAGGAAGTAACAGATCTTAGGTCTCAGGTGGGCATTGAGCCTCTGAAGGGCCTTTGATATTACCTAGTTTAACAATTCGTGTTAGAGATTGGAAAGAGAGGCTCAGATGGTTTATGTGACTTGATTTTTAAACATCACCAAGGAAGCTGGAATCAGCATAAAGGAAAGCCAACTGTTTGACTTCTACCCCCAAATCCTTTCCACGGCCCCGCTTCTCAGTTTGTCTGTGGGTACATGCCCCAGAATCCTCACCAAAACACCTATCTTGAACTTCATAACCCTGAGTTATAGTGGCATATTATTTGTGTTTTAATAAATAAAGCTGGCCTGAAGATCAGAGTGCAAAGCAGCCACACTAGTCAGCCATACAGACCAGGCAGTCATGGCACACACCTTTAATCCCAGCTACCACACTAGTTAGCCATAGAGGCTGGGCAGTGGTGGCACACATCTTTAATCACAGCACTGGAGAAAGATATAAGATGGGAGGAGACAGGTTTCAGTTTTAGTCCTAGTCTGAGGATTTGTGGAGGCAGGATCGCCCATTTCAGTCTGAGGTAGAGGTAAGAGGCAGTGGCTGGCACTTTGCTTTTCTGCTCTTCAGCTCGAACCCCAATATCTGTCTCTGGGTTTTTATTATTCATGCTACATTGAGTCTCTTTTCTTTCCCATTATCTTGGCCTTAATCAATGAAGCAGGGGCACCAAAGAACATTGGCTTCTGAGTTGACAGTTTGAGCCCAGGAAAGCAGTGATTCCTCCTCTGGGTATGCACACACCAGGAAGGGAGAAAGAGGTTTGGAAGGTAGGCAGGTAACAGGAAGAATTAATCTCATATTTGACAGCCACAAAATCTGGCACCAGTCACTGAGAGCTTCTGATCTGGGTTATAGGCAGTCTTGTTTCACTTGTGGTGCAGGAGGAACCAATATCACACTGTGAAGAACACAATGAAGGTGGAGCTTCCATAGCTCATGGAGGAAGGAGCACCCAAAAGGAGGCTTACAGATATTTCCTGAAGCAAGTCTAGGTACATTTCTTGTAACTTTCCTTGATGTGGGATTCCCTTCTGTATGCTGTGAATGTTTTATTCCTATTGGTTAATAAAGAAGCTGCATTGGCCTACTAGCAGGGCAAAATATAGCAAGGTGGGAATTCCAAGCAGATAGAGGAGAAAAGAAGGCATATTCAGGGAGATGCCATGTAGCTGCTGCAGGAGACAGATGCTGGATGCCAGATGGAACCTTACCGGTAGGCTACAACCACATGATGATACACAGATTATTAGAAATGGGTTAATTTAAGATGTAAGAGCTAACTAGAAATGTACTTAAGTTATTGGTCAAGCAGAGTTGTAATTAATACAGTTTTATGTGTGATTATTTGGGTCTAGGTGGCTGGGAAACAAGCAAGCAGCCTTTGCCACCAGAATGGCACCCAACATGGGGCTGACTACATCCACATAAAATCTGAGAGAGCTTAGAAAGGAATTCTAGGCACAAAAGAACAGAGTTAAGTGCAGTTTCTTGGTAGCTGCATTTTTTTTTTCAGATAAGTTCTGTTTGCTGGTGACGAGGATAGGCCAACATTTCCTCAGTTTAGCAATGTGTTATCAACTCTTAAAAAGTACTTCCCAGAGTTCATTGAATTAAAGCATGTGATTAAAACACTCAAAAGGCTTCCAAATTTTACTACATCTGAGGATCACTTGAGAATCAAGTTACGAAAATGTATATTTCAGTCATTTTAGATTTTTACAATATATAGCAAAAATAATAAATTAACTTGACCCAGGAAGTTGTACATCTTCAAATAGCCTAGGTGATTCAGGTATTTATGTTTTGTGTTCCACACGCTAAAACCACCATGTTACCCATAAGGAGGAGAACCTTTCTGATAACAGGTTACTCTGCACCTGATGGACACATACAAAAGCACCCCTAACTGCACTTGCACAGAGACAGGCTTCTTCCCTTGATTTCATCTAGAAAGGCAGTGATAATTCTTTACATATTACACAACTATCTAATTTAGACAGACATATGCATTATTCATATAGTCCTTTCTTTATCCACTTAGCACTTGGCACACCCAACCTGGTTGCTGTATTTTCCCAAACATACCCCAGGCTTCTGCTTGCTGGATTGGGAATCCACTGTGGAAATCTACAAATAGGAAAAGTAGCAGAGCTGGTCCCTCTGAGTCCATGTCCTGAGACTGATTCTCCTCACTGGACTCCACTTGATAACTCACATCTGGAATCACCAAATCTAAAGAAAAAGATAACAGGAGAATTTACAAGGTAAACAAGCCCCTTATACCCTGAGTGACACAGAACCATATCGTGACTGAGAAGGAACTACTAGGTCTACATTCAAACAGTCAGTTCCACTCCTGAATCTGCTCCTCTACCCACATCATGGAAACAAAATAATAATGACTTACATGAAGAACATTAAAATAGCCAGGTATGTAAAATACAAAGGAAATAGCAACCTTGTGCATTTACTATGGAAGCATTACACAAAAAATTCATTTATTTCTTGTGTAACTTTTTTTTTTCCTCTTGAGAAAGGCTCTCACTATGTAGTGCTGTTGGGCCTGAAACTTGATATGTAAACCAGGCTTGTTGGGGGCTGTGGATCCCCAGACCCTGAATTTCCTGTAATCAACTTGTTATGCTTGCAGCTGCTCTGATCAAAACAACTTGTTTTCCCATGTTTGCATCTGCTCTGAGCACAAGACCTCAGGAGTTCCTGATGGCAGGGGAATAGTTTCTAGTGGGTTTGGCTGGGGTGTGGCTATCATTTGAAGATCCCTATATAAGCTGCCCTAGACCACACTAAAGGGGGCATTCTTGGGGAGTTCAAGGATGACCCATGTCTCTGTCTCTATGTGTGTGTGTCAGTCTCCAGGCCCTTGCCCGGCTGGTGAACCGTCTCATAGTGCAGGCGGTATGCTACAGGACAGTAGTACTGTGATACAGATGCTACAAGACTGTAATACACATAGTAGCTTGCATACTACACAGGCTGGTTTTGTACTCAGATAATTCACCTATTCTGCCTCCAAAGTGCTGAGATTAAAGTCGTGGTCACCACACCTGGACATCTTGTGGACCTTGCTTAAAATAATTTATTTAACAAGCATTGGTGTGAGGGTGTCAGATCCCCTAGAAAGGGAGTTAGACAGTTGTGCGATGCCATGTGGCTGCTGGGAATTGAACCTGGGCCATCTGGAAGAACAGCCAGTGCTCTTAACCACTGAGCCATCTCTCTAGCTCAAATATTTTTTTTTCTGTTTTTTTTGTTTTTTCGAGACAGGGTTTCCCTGTAGTTTTTAGAGCCTGTCCTGGAACTAGCTCTTGTAGACCAGGCTGGCCTCGAACTCACAGAGATCCACCTGCCTCTGCCTCCCAAGAGCTGGGATTAAAGGCATGCGCCACCACTGCCCGGCTATTTTTTTAATTTTTATTTTATGTATCAGTGTTCTGCTTGTATTTGTGTATATGTACCATATGTGTATAGTGCCTGTAGAGATGAGAAGAAGCTGTCAGATCCTCTGGAACTGGAGTAACAGAGAGGTGTGAGCTACCATGTGGGTGCTGAGGACTGAACCCAGGTCCTCTGCAAGAGCAGCAAATACTCTCCACCACTGAGTTGTCTCTCAAGCCCCTTCTTGTGAACCTTCTAAGGTAGGTCTGGCTACAAAGAGGCAGAGGTCAAATTTCAACTTGAGTAATGATATTCCAGGTAACATACTATAAGCCAGGTGCCATGCTAAATTCCTTGTATGTCCTTTCTCAAGATTTAGACTTCATAACACTCTTTTTTTAAAAATTATTTATTTATTATGTATAAAGTATTCTCAGTATTTTGTCTGCATGTATGCCTGCAGGCCAGAAGAGGGCACCAGATCTCATTGTAGATGGTTGTGAGCCACTATGTGGTTGCTGGGAATTGAACTCAGGACCTTTGGAAGAGCAAGCAGTGCTCTCAACCACTGAGCCATCTCTCCAGCCCCATAGACTTCATAACACTCTTAAGGAAGACCTATTGTTACAACATTTTACAAGTAAGAAAAGAGGCACAGTCTGGTAAAATGCCTTGTCCAGTATGAGCTTGTGAATGGTAGAACTGAGTTGTCGACCTTGCCAGATCAACTCCAAATCTGTGTTCTTAATGCTAGATGCACCCTTTAAAATTCTATAATGGTAGTCCCACACCCATATCCACAACGAAGGGACAGAGCATGGTGTGGCAGCATGCTCCTATAATCTTAGTACTTGGGAAACCAAATACTCATACAAGGAGGATTACAGCAAGCTGAGGACAGCCTATGTCAAACAGTTTGACAGTGTGTGACTCTGTCTCAAAAGGCAAAGAAGAAATGAATGTGAGAAATGAGGGTGTTTTCCTGTATTATTCATTTACAAAGTTAACCGACCAAAGTTGACACTGTAAACTGTAGAAACAATGGAAACCAATAAAGTCTAAGAATAAAAATGAAAGTGGCAAAGAGATAATGAGGGCTAGGGCTGTAGCTCAGTTGGTAGAGTGCTGCCTAGAATATATGAAACTCTGGGTTCAATCAAACATAGGCTACAATGAGATCCAATCTCAACTGTTTTTCTAAAATAAGATCCCAGAAATCCAGTTAGGCCTTCCTTCTAGTCAAGATCCATGACATCCCACCTGTTAAGACTGCAAATCATTTCTTCTCCAAATGGCTTACTCCAGAGACTGTCCTAGGATGCTTCCTCTCATACCATTTTCTAGATAACTGTCTTCTCAAGAACAAAGATCTTTCTGTGGAGGCTGATTTCTTAGATACCTTCAAGATGCTGCCTTATCCTAAGATGCAGCAATCTTTTCATGCTAGTGAAAATCCTAGAACATCCTTTTCTCTGCTGGCCATTACATAGGATTCAAATAGACAAGCTCAGAACTATAAACCTCCAAGACCTTTGCCATGGTTGCAGTCCAACTCCCCAGTTGTATTTATTGATCCAGTCACTAACCATTCAATTTAATAAGTATGCTAATCAATTTATGTGTATGTGTTTACACATCCATGTGCCATGTGCGTGTGTGGAAGTCAGAGGACAGCATGCAAGCTAGAGCTCTTCTTCTACCTTGTGGTCCCAGGGAGAAGACTCAGGTCATCAGGGCTTGGATGCAGGTACCTTTACCCACCGAACCATCTCACTGGTGCCAACCTTTCAACGTTTAGTACAACTTACCCAAAATTAACAAGGTTAGACCCTATATGAGTACCACGGCCAGCTTTCTAGGTTTAATGCTCTTACAGCTGGCATTTGTGTTGCATTTAATTTCTTCAAGTAGTTTTCTGTGCACTAACACTCATTTCAGTAGGGATCATTTCTCTTCTACATACAGAAGGGTTGTTCCCTCACCCACTGTTCAGAAGCTCCCAAACTGATAAATGAAAGTATGACAGAAGCCTTCCAAGGAAGGCCCTGGGAAAAGCATGAGATAGAGAGGCACCAGCGGAAGTGAGAGAAAAGTGTCAGACTCCATGCCAAAGCAGGCCCTCACTGAGTTTGTGTGGGACACTCTGCCTTGTTCTAAGTGGACTTTCAAATGTGGTAAGATCCCCATCCTCTTGTTAAGCCAGTGTATTACTAGGTCCTATTTTCACAGACATTTGCTTATATATTCATTTCTCTAATTCTTTGTGTTTCTAAATTTTGGTACAAAATATAGATACTTACCTGTATCCAAATTGAGATCCAAAGTGGGCACCATAAACAGATTGTGTTTCTTCCAGTCAATGAAATAAGAGGTATCTCTGAAGACAGTAATACTTGGCTGCTCCTGATCTGATATCAGAGGCAGACCCAAAGGTCCGTATAGAAATATGTATAGCTGCTAAAGAAAACTGTCAAACTTTTCTTACAACTATGTACTCATATAAAACAAACATATACTGGCCTGGTTCACACCACAGGAATATACACATATGCTATACAATTATATGTTTATCTTTTTCAAATTACAGATGGGAATGATGCACGGGAGCTCTACCAGGATCCTCAGATTTTTGCAGGGGGTAACTGAATGACAATTTATTGATTCATCTTATTCATCTGATCATAAATGTGAGTGGCATCACAAGCTAAACACAATGCTAGGTTCTAGAGGTATGAAGATGAGTAACTAGTATCTGTGCTCATGTTTTACCATATTTTAGTGTGGTAGACACAAAAAAACCTAGTAAATTGCAATACAAGGTAGTGCACACTTGTACAGAACTGCATACAAAGGAGTGTTTTCTAGAAAGTAATTGAGTGTATTTGGATTGAGAGAAACTTCCTCTCACTTTATACAACCCTATTCTTTTTTTTTTCTCTGTGTAACTTTGGAGCCTGTCCTGGTACTCACTCTGTACCCCAGGCTGGCCTCAAACTCACAGAGATTCATCTGCTTCTGCTCCCAAGTGCTGAGATTAAAGGCGTAGACCACCACTGCCGGCCCAACCCTATTCTTCAACCAAGACAAAGACCTTAAAATAATCTCTCCCCTCTTGACTCTTGCTTTCTTATGCTCATGCCCTGAATGTGGTTTCTTGATGTGTATCAGCACTTGACGCTTGGAGACAGGTGCTCATTGTTGGACAAGGGGATATCTATATACTATAGAATTAAATGTTTTGTAAAGTCACAGAACAAAGGGAGACTGAACTCTCAAAGCCTCACTCGCAGATCTCAGCAGGCATTAGCATAGGAACTAAGGCCACTACACTCATTGCTCAGGGTCAGACGATCTTTAAATTACTTCACATACAATATGAAGAATAAAAAATAGAGCGTCTGGAGTCCAAGCATATGGTTGCCTTATGATTTGATATTTTTCTGCATAGCCCTGGCTGTTGTGGAATTCAATCTGTAGACCAGGCTGGCCTTGAACTCAGAGATCCACCTTCTTTAGCCTTCTGAGTGCTAGGATTAGAGGTATGTGCCACCACCACCCAGCTGGTGTTTTATTTTTAAAAATCATTTTTATTTTATTTGTGTGGGTGTTTTGTCTGCATGTATAGCTGTGTGGCACATGCATGCAGTGCCTGTAAAGACCAGAAGAGGGCATTGGTTCCCCTGGAACTGGAGTTAGACACAGTTGTGAACTGCTATGTGGGAGCTGGAAATTGAACCCAGGTCCTCTGGAAGAGCTGCCAGTGTTATTAACCACTAAACCATCCCTTCAGCCCCATCCCTGTTTGAGGCAGGGTTTCATGTAGCCTAGCCTGGCCTCAAACTTTGTAGCTAAGGATGACCTTGAACTTTTGATCCTGTATTCAATACCTGAGCGCTGAGATTACAGGTGTATACCACTATAGCCAGTTTATATGGTCCTGGAGTCCACATGAAAGGCTCTGAGCACTCTAGTCAAGCAGTCTACCAACTGAACTGTATTACCAGCCCTTAACTGGACACTCCAAACAGTTCACATCTAATATGAATACAGCCATGGTTGGACTTAATCTATCTGCTCGTTATATGTTTTCCATTTGTTCTCTTTACCATTTTTGGATTCTATTTTGGATTCAGTATTCTATCTATTTTGACATATTAGTCATGACTCACTGGTTCAGCCTTTAAAATTTTATCAGGATTCAACAGTTGACAAATATAGAAGAATCTAATAATACACTTCCATTTCTTCCTGATTGGCCCCATGTTATTGTTGTCAAGTAAGATTTGGAGGTAGATTAAGATATACATGCATGAAACTGTCAAAGAATACTTTTTTGTTTTTGAGACAGGGTTTCTCTCTGTAGTGCATGCTATCCTGGAACTCATTCTGTAGACCAGGTTGGCCTGGAACTCACACAGATCTGCCAGCCTCTGCTTCTTGAGTGCTGGGATCAAAGGTGTGCATGTCACTACCACATGGCTAAAGATACAAACTTTGCCTGGCTGGCGGTGGTGGCACACACCTTTAATTCTAGCACTTGGGAGGCAGAGGCAAGCAGATCTGTGTGAGTTCCAGGCCAGCCTAGTCTACAGAGTGAGTTTCAGGACAGGCTTCAAAAAAATACAAAATTTAAAGGATTTCCTCAAGCATTTTTCTAATACTGCTTGCTAGTGAATTCCTGACTCTTCTGAATGTCTAAGAAAGTCTCAATCTTGAATCCATTGGTTTTGTTTGGCGGTGGGGATTCTTGCAGGAAGGGTCTCACTCTGTGTCCCAGGCATTTTCCAGCTCCAGGATCCCATGTCCTGGGATTACAAGAATGAACCATCAGGACCAGCCTTTGTCTTATTTTGTGTGTGCATGAGGACAACCTTGGCTGCCATTCTTCAGATACCATCTGCCCTATTTTGAGACAGTGTCTGGCTGGCCTCAAATTTGTCAGTGAAACTGGACAGCCAGTGAGCCCTAAGGATCCACTCATTATTCAGGAAAAAATTTCTGAACTCCAATCTCATGCCATGAAATGTGAATTTTTTCTGCTTAGCCTGATGGGGACAGAAACTGTCCTGGCTTTGTGTGTCTGCATCTCTGTATCCGTGAATTTCTCTTCAGTTTTCTTGTAAGTTCTAGCTGCCTGGCTCTCAAATCACCTCATCTCAGATCCACCAGACTCTAGATGAGCATCCCTGCCTGCTCTGCAGCCTGGAGATTTTCTCTGGCAGTCTGGAAAGGCAATCTAAGTTTTCTCTTTAGAACACTGTCCTGCACATGTTATATAACAGCATTGCTATTTGCCTTGACAAAAAATGGTCATCTACTTTGTGTTGAACAATTTTCATTCATAATTTTGGGGTTTTCTAGGGCCACTGTAGAGGTCACACGGGATTAAAATAATGGTAATAAAGAAGGGACAGCATTTACTTCTATCATGAATATTAGCAGATAGAAAAACAAAAAGCCTAGGTCTTTCTGCATTTCAGCTGCCTGTCGACAGTGTCCTTTGCCTTCCAGAGATGTTTGTTTCATGAGGTCCCATTTATTAATTGTCGATCTTAGTGCCTGTACTGTGGGTGTTCTATTCAGGACGTTATCTCCTGTGCCAATGTGTTCGAGATTATTTCTCCCTTTCTCTTCTAACAGGTTCAGTGTATCTGGATTTATGTTGAGGTCTTTGATCCATTTGGACTTGAGTTTTGTGTAGGGTGATAGATATGGATCAATTTGCACTCTCCTACATGCTGACATCAAGTTAGACCAGCACCATTGTTGAAAATGCTTTCTTTTTCTATTGGATAATTTTGGCACCTTTGTCAAAAATCAGGGGTCCATAAGTGTGTGGATTTGTGTCTGGCTCTTTGGCGAAGTGAGAGACAGGGGACTGACTATGAAGCACAATGGGAGATTGATGAGGCACGAAGGAGGTGAGCAAAGACCCACAATAATCAAAAATATTTACTTGCTTTGTGAATAACATTAAACACACATGGTTTACAATGATAAGTTAAAATATTATTACTAATCAGGTCTGGCGGTGGTGGTACATTTCTTTAACCCCAGCACTTAGGAAGAAGAGGCAGTTGGAGCTCTGTGAGTTGGAAACCAGCCTGATCTACAGGGTGAGTTCCAGGACAGTCAGAACTACATAGAGAAACCTTGTCTCAAATATATATATAATTGACCCAACCCAATTGTCTAGTCACTGAAAGCATGTAATGTCTAATGGTTCCAGTTTGACTGTGCACATGGAAGGTAACCTGGGGAGCTATACACCACCACAAAATTGAAGTCATTCATGCCTACACAACACACACACACACACACACACATGCACACACAATTTATTTTGTACGGTACTGCAACATGATGTGGTCATCTACAAAATTCCCACTGTTACAAAAACAAAAACTTAAAACTCATGATGCTTTAATTAAGTTTACAACTTTGTGCTGGGCCACATTCGTAGCTATCCCAGGTCACATGACATCACAGCCACGGGTTGTACATCCCTGTGTGAGGAGCTTCATATGGACTATAGTTCTCCACCACAGTAGGAGAAAATCAATCCACAAGATGCTCTCATCTTTACTTTAAAGCTGAGGAAGCAAAAAGTTAGGCTGTTCAAATCAGCTGCTTCTGTCACACAGCATTTACACCCCTGTGTCCCAGTCTTAACAAGGTACATAGAACATTTACTCGTGGGATAAACCAGGAGTGGTGGCTCAAATCTATAATCCTAGCACTTCTGAGACAGAGGCAGAAGGACCAAGAACATCTAACGGTAAGGAGTTTGAATTCAGCCTGGAATATAAAAGAGCCTGTCTTAAAAACAAACCAACAAAACCACTCCTTCCCCAGGCTCTCCCAACTTCAGTAATGAATACTGGTTTTCTTATGTGAAGTTCTTCAAGTGTTAATTTTTGCCTAAACACATAGTTTTAACTCAGGACTTATTAGCTATTATTCCACTTCACTCACTTATTTAGTAATTACTACCTTTTCTCCTAGAGCACTCTGAACGTGCTGTGTGAGTTATTCTTGTCAACCGTAGAAAATGCAAGATCTACAACCCTCGACCCCAACCATTTTTTCTGGTCTCATCTCTACCTTTCACTACCTGTTGTAGTCTATCATTCTTTGGCAAATACTTCAAGCCTAACATTCACACTGGGTTATACTTTTATACAAATCATACAGGGTTACAGATAAATAATTCATATATTAAGACTTGCCTAAAATTAGAATTAAAATATTCATCTTCAAAGGCAATTAGATGGAACCTGTCAAAAGGATATGGAAACCGAAGAAATCCTATCCTGTTGGCTTGAGAAGATCTTGGGGCTTGGGCACAGAGCAGCAGCTGGAGTCAGCACCAGTTTTCCCAGCAAGCCCATGTCAGCCGTGCCATCAGGGATGGACAGTAGTGCTGGATGTCCTAGCACAGGGTGGATTCTGCTGCAGTGCGATTCAGTTGAATTCAGTTTTGGCTTACTATTAAAAAACATACAAGACATATTTGACTTTTTTCTTCAAGAAATTATTTAATGAGCATTTAAAATTCCTTAACTGCTCAGGATACACATAGCCCTACAGCCTGCCATGTCATCTTATCTGCACAAGATCAGAAAAATTAGCATTCCAAAGACTATTATCATGGCTCCTGTTTATGTTGTCTCTCATGGTAGTTGCTTATTCTCAAATTTTATTTTCTCCAATACAATTATACTCTACGGTTCCAAGCATATGTTTCCAAAAGCATTCAAAGATCAGCATTGTGTGTGACGACTGTGAACAAATGGTCTAAAACTGACCCCATGACACTTAAGAGTCTGCTTCTGTGCACACTATACTTTCCTCTGTGTAGGCCGGAGGTCACTGTTAAGTCAGAACAATGAGAAAAATAAAAAACTCATCCTTTCCAACAAAGAAGGCGGTTGATTTGTTTCCCCCACAGTTCTCTTCTAAACAAAAGAAATACAAGCAAAGAAGAGAGTAGAGGAGGGGAATTGAAGGAGAGGAGAAGGAGAGAGAAGAAGAAAGGAAAAGGCATGGAGGTCATTTCTAGCTTCTACCTCACATAATGCTGAAAGCCCACAACAAGAGTGATGCCATTGGACAGTCTCAAAATAGGCTCGTTCTCTGCCCTGCAAAACAAAACAAAAGAAAAAAAGTCATCTTTCAAATCTGTCTTTAGTTGGCTCATGACACTACCACCCAGAGATCACTGGAATTCAGCAATCAAAAACCAAAAGGAAAACCACAACTTTTATGCTCATTCCCCCCAGTGAAATAAAGAAACATGTAAGAGATGAACATATTTATTTGTTAAAAACTAAGAATATGTGAGGGTCTCAGGATTAGTTTCAAGGAGATTTTGGACTAAGAAAGCAAACTGTAAACCTGCTAGAAGCACAGGGAAATCATGCTTAAAAGTCATTCAGAGCCATAAAATCGTTTACAGACCCAAAGATCTCTGCAGAGAGGATCCCATTCACTGTCAAACTGAAATTAAACTTGAGCTGCAAAACAACAAATGAAGGGTAAGATTTCATTCTGGTCAAGGTTGAGATTAAAAAATGTTCACATACAGAGCATGCAGGACCAGAAGAGGCCTCAGTGGAGTGCAGGGATCCCAGGGAACCACCAGAAAAGGATTTAAAACTTCCCCTCCCGCACAGACCAGACCCCCTGCTAACACTGAGGCTCAAAGACCAATGCCCCTCACCCTGGCCCCCACACCCTCTGACCTGCTGGAGTCAGAGGAAATCTGAGTGCTTCCTTTTCAACTCAGCACAGCTGTGCAAGCAGTTCACGCCACAAAGACTCTTCTTACTGCTGTTTCTTACTCTTGCACGTATATCTGGGGACTGTTTTGCTTTTGTTTGTATTGTTCGGTTTGGTTTTAGGATTGTTTATGCTTCTCACCCAGCTTGCTCCAGGACACACTTTACTGTGCTCTTCGCCTGCGTCTCTTATGCTTACCCCCCATGCCATTTCTTCCTTTTCCTCTCATCCTCACCCTCTCCTTGTACGTCTTAGCTGTAATCTTCCAGACTTAAAAATTCCAACTTTCCCCTTCCAGCTACTTTATCTACATCAGTTATTTTCAAAATCTCATCCTTACTTCTTATCCTTACCCACTCTCCTTCTCTCCCACTTCTAATCTTTTGCAAATCGACTTTAAAATTTTTAAATTATCTGTATATATTCATTTTGGTGTAGTGCCACCAGAGGCCAGAGAGGGTGTCAGATCCCCTGGAGCTAGAGTTACAAATAGTTATGAGCCACCTGATATGAGCGCTAGGAACTGAACTCAGGTCCTCTTGCAAAAGCACATACAGCTCATCATTTTACAAAACATCAGAAGTGGGAAGGAAGACAATGTGTGTTTAACCGTGGAACAATCTCTCTTGCTCCCAACTCATCATTTTACTGACTAAAATCTGAGTAGATTTCCATACCATTCTTGGTTGTTTATTTCTAGCAATTATGAAGTAAGGGAATACAATTGTTAATATGGCAGTTGCATAGCAATATAAAACAGCTGAGCTGTGGTTGCTCTTCCAGTTAAAATCCTAAGAATACAGAACTTACTCCAGGTACCCTTGAGCTCCTGGACTGAGGTATTATTCTCTAAAGTATATATTGGACTCTGATATATATACTTGAAAACTGTGAACACTTCAACTGAAGCAATGTAGATGATTAAAAATAAAAACAAGCAATGAAATAACACCAGATGATAAATTCTAATGTAGTAGCAAAGTAAGTAGAAATGACTAAGACATGATAACACCTCCAAAATTACTAATCCTATAAAATTCCATCTAAGGAAAGTGAGGTAGATGAGTTCCTAGACAGAACTCAAAAGAATGATTATAAGTGCACAAAGACACAAACAGATGAATGAAATCAGGAAGGCAATGTATGATATAAAAGAGGAAATCCACAAAAAGACATACTCAAGAAAAACAAGCAGAAACACTAGAAAAAAAAAGTAAGTCAAATAAAAGAACTATGGAAAGTCTCTTCAATATAATAGGTCATGGAGAGAACAAAATGTCAGTGCTTGAAGACAAAGTGGAGAAACTGGACCAATTCAATAAGGACAAAGAAAAGTAAGAAGAAAATACCATCAGACAGACAGACAGAAAGACAGACAGACAGATACACACACAAATAAACCACATCAGAATAATAGTTAAGCAAGAAAAGAATAGGAAAAACAAGTACTACAAAATCAATGAAATGATAGGAATCAATACACACCTCTCTTTAGTAACTCTGAATATTAATGGTCTCAATTTCCCCCCAAAAGGAAAAGACTAGTAGATTGGACCAATAACTAGGAATCATTTATTTGTTGGTTCCACAAACTTCATCTCAAAAAACAGCAACTTCACCCTTAAGTTGAAAGTCAGGTGTTCCAAGTAAATGCACCTAGGAAACAAGCAGGTGTTGCCCTTCTAATATCTGACCAAACAGATTTCAAACAAAAATTAGTGAGAAAAAAACACATGAGGTCACTGATTAAGGAAAAAAAAATCTGTCAAGAGAATATAACATTTTAAACTTATACGCTCCAAATACAGGTGCACACAATTTCATAAAACAAATGTAACTAGATGTAAAATCACAGATTAATAGTAGTGGGTACCTTCAATACTCTTACCAATAGATAGGCATTCTAAACAAAAGAATAGATAATCTGAACCAAATAACATCATAGATAATGAACTTAACAGAGATCTATAGAATATTCCATACCCAAAATTGCAGGAACTTTTTCTAAAAAACAACATAGGTCAGGACACAAAGTCTTAAGTACAGGAAAACTGAGCTAATTCCTTATGCTCTATCTGATCACAATGGACTAACACTACATTCCTACAACAAGGAAAACCCTAGAACACATATAGACTCATGGAGAGCAAACAACACACTAATGAATGATGAGTGGCCTTACAAGAAGGAAATAAAGACGTTCCTAGAGACAAATGAAAACGAACACAACATACTGAGATGTGTGGGACTGCAATCCTAAGAGAAGTTTAAAGCTCCACGTGACTACAATAAGAAATCAGAATGATCTCAAGTGACTTAACAAGATGCCTTAGAAATCCAGAGAAAGAACAAGTCCCAAGTCAACAGAAAAAAAGAAGTCACTTAAAATCAAGGCAGACATTAATTACATGAAAATCAAAAAAATATTCATAGTTGGATTTTTGAGAAGATAAACAAGATGTGAAGTCCTAGCAAAACTAACCAACAGAAAAGACTCAAATGAATAAGACTAGAGATAAAAAAGGAACCACTACAACAGATGGCTATGCAATTTAGAGAATCATTAGGTCTTATCTTAAAAAAAAAAAGTATGTTCCTCTAAACTAGAAAATCTAAAGCTTGGACTGGAGAGATGGCTCAGAGGTTAAGAGCACTGCCTGCTCTTCTAAAGGTCCTGAGTTCAATTCCCAGCAACCACATGGTGGCTCACAGCCATCTGTAATGAGGTCTGGTGCCCTCTTCTGGGCTGCAGGCATACACGCAGACAGAATATTGTATACATAATAAATAAATGTTTTTTTAAAAAAAGAAAATCTAAAGCTCATGATCAACCAAAATTAAACAAAGGTGAGCCTGGCATAGGGGTCCCATATGAATATGATCCCATATTCAGGAGGCAAAAGTAGGCAGACCTTTGAGTTCTAGGCCAGCCTGGTCTCCATAGCAAAATCTAGACCAGCCAGGGCTACTCAGTGAGTTTCTTGTTTTGTTTTTGATTTAAAGAAACTATAGATAAATTGATACTATTTAAAGACTATATAACTTCACCTTGTGATGAACTATGATGATTTTTCGTAAAAAACGCTTTATACTCAGACAGTCTGTCATCAAACTTCGAGGATTTTCATCAACCTGTAACAATAAACACAGCCTGTAACTCCACATATGTAAACTCAACAGCACAAATAAGTTAAATAGGCATTTCTTCCTATAAGAGTAAATATTCAGGATATCCCAGCCCAAAACTTCAGTGGAAGCACCTGCTCCACCAGAGGCCAAGCTGGCAGCCAGAACCCCAGGCAAGTGCCCCCTCTACTTTCTCAGTGCCTGCCCAGCCCACCCAAAATTAGCCCTCCCCTCCTTGTTAACATATCTTGACCTCCAGAGGACCCTCAGCTGGACCAAAGGACACAATGGCTGCCAGAACTTCAGCCCCAATTCAGGTGGAAAATCCCTACTCGACCAGAGGTCACCACAGCCATCAGAAGTCCAACCCCCAACTTGGATGGAGATTGACCTACTCAACCACAGGCCACTCCAGCCAGAAGACCAGAAAGGAAACAGAAACCAAGGGAACAAAATACCCATCCAACAAAGGCAAACTCAGAAATTGGTACCTAGACCTATAATCACCAAAACCCAGATGCATAGATGCCAGTGTAAGAACACAATTAACAACAGCCAGGGCATTTGCCACCACCAGAGCCCAATTATCCTACTACAGCAAGCCCTGAGTATTCCAACACAGTTAAAGCACAAGGAAACAACATTAAAACCAACTTTATGGCCAAGTGGTGGTGGTACACGCTTTAATCCCAGCACTTGGGAGGTAGAGGCAGGTGAATCTCTGTGGGTTCAAGGCCAGCCTGGGGTACAGGCTGAGTACCAGGACAGGCTCCAAAGCTACAGAGAAACCTTGTCTTGAATTGCCCCCCCAAACCCCAAAACAAAACAAAAAACAGCTTTATGAAGATGATAAAAGTCCTTAAAGAAGAAATTAATAAATCTCTTTAAAAATCGAGGGAAAGACAAAAGATTAGAGGAAATGAATCCCTTCAAGATAGTCAAGAAAAAAACAGTTGAAGGAAACAAAACTGTTTAAGACCTGAAACTGGAAATAGAAGCAATAAAGAAAATACAAACAGGGAATTCTAGAAATGGAAAATCTAGGTAAATGAAGAGGAATTACAGACATCATCACCACAGCAAACAATACCAACAAAATACAAGAGATGGAAGAGAGCGCTCAGGCATTGAAGATACAATAGAAGAAATAGACACATCAATCAAATAAAATGCTAAATCAAAAAATTCCTAACATAAAAATTCCAGGAAATCTGGGACACTATGAAAAGACTAAACCCAAGAATAGTAGGAATAGAAGGAGAAAAATTCCAGCTCAAAAGCCAAGAAAATATTTTTAATAAAATCATAGAAGAAAATTTTCCTAAAGAAGGACATGCCTATAAAAGTACAAGAAGCTTTTGAACAGTTTAAAGAAAAAAAAAAAAGAAGCTTACAGAACACCAAATAGATCGGACCAGAAAAGAAAATTTCCCTTGCTACATAATAATCAAAACACTAAACATACAGAACAAAGAAAGAATATTAAAATTTGCAAGGGAAAAAGGCCAAGTAACATATAAGGGCAAACCTATTATCCTGACTTCTCAATGGAGACTCAAAAGAGCTAGAAGGGCCTGGGAAGATGTCCTGCAGACTCTAAGAGACTACAGATACCAGCCCAGACTACTATAGCCAGAAAAACTTCCAGTCACCACAGATGAAGAGAACAAGACATTCTATGAAACAGTCAAATTTAAACAATATCTATTCACAAACCCAGTTCTACATAAGGTACTAGAAGGAAAACTTGGACCCAAGGAGGTTAACCACATTCATGAAAACAAGGAAATAATCTCACACCAGCAAAACCAAAATGATGTGGGAAGACTTTCTGTGTATGTATTGCTTTTAATGGTTAATGAATAAAGAAACTGCTTTGAGCCTATAGCAGGGCAGAACAGACACACACACACATACAGACACTCACACATACACACAAACACCACCATCCCACTAACAACGAAATAACAGAAATTAACAATCATCAATGATTATTGATATCTCTCAGTATCAATGAACTCAATTCTGTAGCACAAATAATAAAAACCCAGAGACAAATATTGGGGTTCATGCTGAAGATCAGAAGAACAAAGCAGCCAACTACTAGAGAGA
The DNA here is from genome assembly GCA_004026605.1 of Ondatra zibethicus. Lineage (NCBI taxonomy): Eukaryota > Metazoa > Chordata > Mammalia > Rodentia > Cricetidae > Ondatra > Ondatra zibethicus. The sequence goes on along the minus strand of PVIU01003554.1, from coordinate 115,433 downwards.
CCTTTTACCTCTACAAGATCTTCAGACTGAAAGGGCTGTCTCCACGAATCCTCTGACTCCACACTACACTGAGTTTCTGTCTCTCCCCCTTTATATTTCTCTCTCCACCCAGCCATATCATTCCTGTCTCCACCTCCTTAGTGCTGGGATTAAAAGTGTGTGACTTCCAAATACTGGGATTAAAGGTGTAAACCCACCACCACGTGGATCTGTTTCTGGATCCATCTTGTATAGCACAGGGTAGCCTTGAACTCATAGAGATCCATCTGCTTCTGTCTCCTGAGTCACCACTCCCTGGCCTGTATGGCTGCTTTGCCCTTTGATCTTCAGGAAAGCTTTATTTATTAAAATTCAAATAATATACCTCTACACAATTCTCTAATAAAAAGACATAGACTAACAGAATGGATGTGAAAACAGGATCCATCCTGTATACAAGAAACACAACTCGACATCAAAGATAGACATTACTGATGTGGGATTCCCCTCAGATGCTGTGAATACAACTGGTCAATAAAGAAGCTGTTTTGGGCCTGTGATAGAGTAGAGCAGAGCTAGGTCGGGAAAACTAAACTGAATGCTGGGAGAAAAGAGGCAGAGTAAGGGAGAAGCCATGGAGCTGCCACCAGAGACACATATGCTGAAACCTTGCTGGTGGGCCACAAGCCTCATGGTAAAATATAAAATAATGGAAATGGGTTAATTTTAGATGTAAGAGCTAGCTAGTAATACGCTTAAGTAATTGGCCAAGCAGTGATTTAATTAATACAGTTTCTATGTGGTTATTTTGGGAGTCTGGGCAGCTAGAAAACAAACAAGCAGCCTCCTATAACACATTACCTCAGAGGAAAGGGTTAGAAAAATATTTTCCAAGCAAATGGAAGCAAGTTGGTTTAGTCATTCTAATATCTAACAAAATAGACTTTAAACCAAAATTAATCAAAAGAGACGGGGAAGGAAAAATCTACCAAAATGATCTTTCAATTCTTAACATCTGGCTACTCTCCCAGAAGTCCTGAGTTCAACTTCCAACAATCACATGGTGGCTCACAACCATCTATAATGAGGTCTGGTACCCTCTTCTGGTGTGCAGGCATAATGCAGACAGAACACTGTATACGTAATAAATAAATAAATCTAAAAAAAAAAAAAACCCCAACAATATCATGAAATTTGCAGGCAAATGGATGGAACTAGAAAAAAAAATCATCCTAAATGAGGTACTCAAGATCCAAAAAGACAAGCATGGTATGTACTCACTTATAAGTGGACTCTAGCTGTTAAGTAAAGGATAATCATGCTACAATCCACAGATCCAGAGAGGCTAAATAACAAGGAGGGCTCAAAAGGGGAATGTATGACCTCCCTGGGAAGGGGAAATAGGATAGACTTTTCAGGTACACTGGAGGCAGGTGAGGATGGAAGGAGTCAGGAGGGATCAGGCCTGTGCAGAGGAAGAGATGACGAGAAATGGGGGAGGTGTGATGTAGAAACCTAGTGCAGTGGAAACTCCCTGAAACCTAGAGAGTGACCCTAGCGAAGACTCAGCCTAACCAGCCATCTTCTATAATCAGGCAAGACTTCTATAATCAGGCAGTGGAAGTGGGGACATCAACCCAGTCACAAAACCTTCAACGTACAATCCGTCCTGCCTGTAAGGTGTGCAAGGGTAATGGTGGTACAGAATTTGGAGTGTCCAGCCAATGACTGGCACAACCTCACAGCCATGCTGGACACTGCCTGGATGGCCTGGAATCAGAGGCTGGGAAGTCCAGATACCCAAGATAGAACCAAACACTGCTGGCAAGAAAAAAAAAGTCAACAAAATGATTTCTAATGATATTCTGCTATACTCATAGATCAGTGCCTAGCCCAATTGTCATCAGAGAGGCGTCATCCACAACTAATAGAAGCAGATGCAGAGATTCACAGTCAAACATTAGGGAGAACAAGGGGAACCCCACAGAAGGGAGGGAGGAAGGATTATAGGAGCCAGAAGGGTCAAGGACATGTGAGAACACAACCCACAGAGTCAACTAATCAGGGTCAAGGTTCACAGGGACTCGTAGAGACAGAAGTAACAATCACTGACCCTATATGGGTTTGAGCGAAGTCCTCTGCATGTATGTTATAGTTATATAGCTTGGTGTTCTTGTGAGACTCCTAACAGTAGGTGAAGTGCTCTAACAAGCCCAATCACGGCAAATATGGTTCTGGAAGGCCTTACCCTTCCTTCTCTTCTGCCTTGCTAAACCATTAGATTACATTCCTAAATCCAGCCACCAAGGTTCATTCCCTTATTTGGCTACTTCCTCCTCCCTGAGGCTGACTACTAAGGTCCAGCTACCAAAGTACTGAAGCCCAGCAATCAAAAATCCCCTTTGGCTACCTGAATTAACACGCCCAATCAAAATTAACCAACTCATTTCCCTTTATAAACTGCCATTTGCCTATGGGCTGTGTCAGTCTCTCTTCTGTCCAGAGTCAGTCCTTTGTCCCTCTGGGGCAAGCATCCCTTCCTCTTCTCCCTCATCTTATCTCCTGTCATTGTCTCTTATTCTCCACCTTTTGTCCTTCTGGGGCAAATAAATCTCCTTTGTGCTGAGAACTTGATCTTGGGGTGTCTTGTGCCTACATAGGTCCTTTCAATGAGAGTGGGGGATGTCTTTGACTCTTTTGCCTACACTTGGGACCCCTTTCCTCCTACTGGGTTGTCTTGTTCAGGTTTGTGCCTAGTCTTATCATTTATGAGGGTTTGTGCCTTGTCTTGTAACTTGTTATGTCATACTTGGTTAATATCTCTGGGAGGCCTGCTCTTTTTTGAAGGGAAATAGGAGGAGGAGGAGTGGTTCTGGGGAAGAGGGAAAGGTGTGAGGAGGACTGGAAGGAGTGGAAGGAGAAACTGAGGTCAAGATGTAATACACAAGAGAAGAATTTTTAAAAAGTAAACATTAAGGACAGTTTTGGGATATCCATGGAGAAATGACTTGGAAAATGAGAAATGTACAAAAAAAATGGAATATAGGGAATTGATACAGGTAGAAAACCTACTTCATGGAACTTCAAGAGACAAATGAATAAAAGATTAATGTACACTTACAATGTCAAAACCACTAATTAATTAAAACTGATGATGAGAAAAGTAATTTTGTCTTTGGTGTCTAATGTGCTTTGGAATAATCTGTATTAAGAAGCTGAAGGAAGGGTTGGGGAGATATGGGTAGTCAGTAAACTGAGTGTCTTGTAAACATGAGGATGGATGTTCTATAGCAGTTTCCTGGAGACTGAACTGCATGGAATAAGATTAAACAGGAAGCTCCAGACAACTGAAAATAGCTCCAGGAAGTCCCTGAAATTGACCAGATGCACGAGAGCCACTCTCAGACAATCCCAGCCACCTGGAAGAATCTGAGACCAGCCAAGCATCCTGCAAGAAACTGAAACCAGTTGAACTGCCTGGGAGAGGTTTAGGATAACTGAGCCACCTGTTAAGGACACTCTCCAACCAGTTGAGCTGTTGGGTCCAGAGAGGTTGCGCAAAGATGAGAACATCACCAAGTCTAATAAACCAGAAGCAAACTTTATTCCAGAAACCAGATCTTAGGAAAACCAGAAGCTAACTTAAAAATAAAAAATAAAATAAAAATAAAGAAAAATACCACGGGGCACAGAAGCTTATCAGCTAGCTGAGACCACAGCCAGAGATGGTGTTTGCTAGGCTATGGCCAAAGGCCGGTTTTTGAACCCACTTTTTATAGTAGGGGCACCAAGCATTAGCTCTAAACAAAGGAATGTTTACGATCTTGCCCTGACCTGTGGGTCAGTCAACTGAGACCTGGAGGGGAGTGAGTTCTAAAGTCAATGGGTCAACTATCATGAAATATGTTTTAGAGGCGATTACAGTGAAAGTCACTAATTGCAAGAAAACAGGCGTCTTAAGCAATTAGTCAGAAAAGGGACTGCTAGTAATATCAGAAGGTTAATAAATTAGAATTAACTGGTTCTTAGGCTGAGAACTTAGGAGATAGCAGAAAGCTTTTCACACTATCTCAAGGTAAAACTCAGATACTGACTGCCATACTTTACAACCTCCATTATCAGAGCTCATTAATTAAACCATTGTATTTGTCCACTGTATCCTGGTACCTCTAGGTGTATACTGGAGTCCCATGCCTCTCCTTTGGTGGTGCCAGTTTTCCATAAAGGAGACAGTGTCTAACCCAGAGGTCACATATCTCTGTCTCCTAAAGGTTAACTCAGTTCACATCTGTCGTTTATCAGGGATGGCCAGGACACTACTCTCAATTTGCAGGGAGAAGCTCTGGCCTTGTAAATAAAACAGCCAGTTGTATAATAGAATGATCCAAGCTCACTTTGAATGATTGACCCTTGATCTGCTGAGAAAGCTGCTGATAGTCTTTTCTAATTTCCTAGGCTTATAATTTTATATTTCTTTATTTTTACATTTTTATTTTTGGAATCTATATTTTTATTTTCTTATTCTTGGACTCTTCAGAGCCACCTGCAGGCTGTGCACTGAGCTCCAGGTTTCCAGCTTTTGTCAACCATGCTGGGGTGGGCTTTGGTGATGCAGCTGTTTTGGGGTAATTTCTGTTCCTGTAAGTAACCCCTCACCCAATACTAAGAAGTCTAGGATTTTTCATACTTATAAGCAGAGTTGATTAAATTGAAGCTGCAGTTCTGCAGAATACATAGTATAGTCACATCCTTCATTTAAAATGCTTGCTAGAGCTGGATGGCGGTGGCACACACCTTTAATCCCAGCACCCATGAGTCGGAGGCAGGAGGATCTCTGTGAGACTGAGGCCAGCCTGGTCTACAGAGCATGCTTCAGGACAGTCAGAGATAAACAGAGAAACCCTGTCTTGAAAAAAAATATGTTTAGTATAGAATGTTTAAATGGTAGACAAGCAATTGTATTTTAAAATCATTTTCTGTACTTGACACTTCAAAAGCAAGTTCTTGAAACAGTTTCAAATCTTTGAACCTTGGTAATTACAGGGTGTATCACAAAGCAGGCAGATTACATCTAACAGTAAAGCAACTACATAAGTAAAGAAAGTTCATCAAACAGATCTAAAAAAAGAGGCTACAATTAACGATGATGGCTACCATTTACTCAGCACACACTACAGACCAAGAGTTAAGAGGAAGCAGGAATATTCCCATTTTATAAAGAAGATCATAAAACTCTAAGTTAATATATTTGTTGAAGTTCATAGGCAGATAAATGACATCACTGGGATTCAAACCTGTAACTGACTCCCTGCAGTCTGGCACCAAATGTAGCCCAAATTCTAATTGTTCTTAATAATAAAAACCCAGAGTCAGATATTAGGGGTGAAATCTGAGAGATCAGAGAATCAGAGCAGTCAGTCACTGGAGAGAGTTTTTATCTCTACCGATCCTCAGACCAAAGGGGCGATCCTGTCCTCAGACTGCATGTTCAAACTGCACCTCCAGACTGCATCTTCATACTGCACTGAGCTCCTGTCTCCTCCCTCTTTATATTCCTCTCTCTGCCCAACCATATCACTCCTGTCTTTATCTCCCTAGTGCTGGGATTAAGGACATGGAATCCCAAGTGCTGGGATCACCTTTGTGTGAACTGTTTATCTTTTAAACAGATTCAATCTTGTGTAACCCATGGTAACCTTGAACTAACAGAGATCCCTCTGCCTCTATCTCCTGAGTCCTGGGATTAAAAATGTGTGCCACCACTGCCTGGCCTCTAGTAGCTTAGCTTTGCGCTCTGATCTTCAGGCAAGCTTTATTTGTTAAAAACACAAACAAAATATCATTACATTTCCCCTTTTTTTGTCTAAAATATAAAAAAGGCTATAACTAATATAAGGAAAACTATATACAATAAGTATAATAACCAAACATAATATATACAGGCAATAAGTACATCAACAATGTCTAGTCCATTTGCATTTGACAAATTCAGAGAAAATACTCCATTATCTATCTTATCTTGGTGAGTCCAAGTGTTGTACCTAATTCACTTTTTACCCTAATTTGCAATACCATCCAAAACTATCTTTTAATATCTTTCAACTTTATACACTGTATACCTCTTTAATTAGATTCTTTTCTGAGTCTGGTAAACAAGGAAGACTATAACTATACCTATCTATTCTTCAACTCCCTCAGAGACCTGAGAAGGAAATAATATTAACTGAGTAAGCAGGAAGTGCTAGCAAGCAACTTCCAAAAAATGTGAGAAATGACAGAAACATCTGGCTACCTGGACAGTCACCCAAGGTTCCTCTGCAACACTGAGGCATCCATATTCAGCCTAAAGGCCTAGAAGATTTGACAGATTTTTCTAGGAAGCAGGATTTTTAAAGGACTGTCCTGCTTTGTCTGGGCAAAGTTTTGTAGTCACTCTCTTTTGTGTCCTGCTTGTCCAATTAGAACAGCATGCTGTCAGCAGTCAAGGGAAGAGCATTTTCTTGCCCAGTAGCTTACTTTTGCAACAAAGAAAGTAAACTCTGTGTGGCGTTTCTTCGATGCCCATTATCTTCTCTCAAGTAGACTGGTGCTGCTATAAGCAGATATGTTTCATTGTCATAAAAAGAAGAACCTAGGTTATTAAAACATCTTAATTGCCATATTCTGTAGATCTCTGAAGCGTCTGAAGATGACATGTCTATCTAGCTCTTTTGACCTTGAAAACATACCTAATGGGACTACAAGTTTAATTGTAATAGGAGACTTCATTTCCTTATTATCCTAAACAGTTGGTAATTTGCATTACATTGGTAAATGAGCTGTATAGGTACAATACCTTGAACAAGAGTAGAAATGTATGTATAGTATATTCTAACAAAATTAATCTCAAATTTGTATCAATATACATAATTTGTATACAATATACAAAGGTCTAATCCAATGTAAAATATTTTAAACTAATAGTTGCTTTTTAAAAGTAGATTCAATAATCTACCTTTTTATCTTATCATATCTATATCCTCCCTTTTTTCTTTCAGAGTAGATTCAATAATCTACCCTTTTCTCCTATCATATACTCCACTATTTTTCATGAAAAATGACAAGCAATGCCTACATGTGACTACTTAATATTACATTTATTTATTCACTCACAAACACTAATATAACTTATTTGCATATATGGGTCTATAGAAATAAAACAACCTACAAATTAGAAAGGTTCATAGTTCTAGGGGAAATAAGTAATTCATATTAATGTAAAAAGTTTTGTAATCTAAAGGTAAACAAAATGCGTACTGCATCTAAATCAGATTAGAACACCAAGAAAGTTGCATCAGGTTAGCAGAGAATAGTAAATTGTTACTTTTAAAATCTGGTTATAAGCTGGGGGCTGCACTCTGCTGTGGTTGGTAAAAGATCCTAAGATGTGGCTGGGCGGTGGTGGCGCATGCCTTTAATCCCAGCACTCGGGAGGCAGAGGCAGGCAGATCTCTATGAGTTCAAGACCAGCCTGGTCTACAGAGCTAGTTCCAGGACAGGCTCCAAAGCTACAGAGAAACCCTGTCTCAAAAAACCAAAAAAAAAAAAAAAAAAAAAAAAAAGATCCTAAGATGTGTAGAAAGTGAAAGTCATACACTGGGTAGCTTTCAGGTAGATCATACCCTGAAACCAAAAGAGTATAGCAAACTCCTTGAATATCTGGAATGAGACCCATCACTCCAGGGTGACTACTCTGAGAAATCCCCAGTGATGGAGCAACTGGGTGTACTACAGGCCAGTGTGGCTAAGGCAGCTTGGTGAATGATTCTGAAAAGACATTTAATGTCCTGCAGATTTCTATGCCCGGAGATAAATATACTGTCCTGGTGAACACTGAAGGAAAGAAGGATGTACAGAGCTGTGCCAAGTTCATGTGTGAATTGAAAGTCATGATACAAGAAAACGAGAAGCAACTTGAAAAAGTGAAGAATATAATTCCTTCTAATTAGATGTCCATAAGTCTTCTCAGAAATCAAGTTAGACAAGAAATATCCCTATTGTCCTAACCAGGAGGAGAAAGAACAGAGAGAGAGTAAAGCCTTTTACACATGTGTGTTTGAACCTCAGTACCCCAGGTCTGTCAGTGACGTTACTTAAGGGCTATTATGAAAAACAGATAATTCCAGCCCTGGGAAGGTGGGGGCAAAAGGATTAGAAATTGAGGCCAGTTTGTGCTACAGGAGACACTAAGTATATATATTATGTATTAGAAGTTTCTTTTAAAAAGTTTTTTTACTGGCATATATTAATTATAAATACCGATGGGTTTCCCTATGACATCTTCATATAGGTATATGGTGTATCTTGAGCATAGTCATCTCCATTACCATATCTTATCTCCCTTTGAGTCCCTTCCCTTTCCCATCCCTCTTCCCTCCCCCCGTTCAATGTTCATATCTTTTAAAAAAGTGAACCAATGAGTTTATAACAGTTATATACAGAAACATGACAACATACCAGTGGCTATACGACCAAAGAACATGTTTCTCTCACTTACCCAGCCACCATTAACTGCTTACAGATCCTTGGGGAGAGGTGGGACCTTGTGTGCCCTGTTTAGAAGTTTATTTCATTTATTTATTTATTTGGTTTTGTGTTTGTTTGTTTTGGTTTTGGTTTTTGAGACAGGTATTTCTCTGTGTAGCCCTAGCTGTCCTGGAACTCACTCTGTAGACCAGGCTGGCCTCAAACTCAGTGACCTGCCTGTCTCTGTTTCCCAAGTGCTGGGATTAAAGGTGTGTGCTAGAAGTTTATTTTCAAAGATGAACTAATACAGCCATATTTTGGACTATTTTCCAGAAGTATCAGTTTCTCTCTCTTTTCTCTCTTCTTGGTAGGTGTAGGTAAGATAGTCAGACAGACAAGATAGATGCATACATACTCATACGCAAAGGTATAAGTATACAGATGTTTGTGTGTATGTGTTTGTACACATGCATATCTCCATCCATTTTATCATTTAGTTTGATTACAAAAATAAGTATAAAACTGGATAAAGTTTTTTTTATTTTTGAGTCTGGATCTCTCTACATAGTCCTGGCAGTCCTAGAACTTACTACGTAGACCAGCCGGGCCTCGAAGTCACAGAGATCCAGATCCGCCTGCCTCTGCCTCCAAAGTGCTGGGATTAAAAACATACACCAATGCCTGACTCTGGATACATTTCTTAAGGTATTAGAAATCATACTTCTTTGGAAAGGGGTGTTACCCAGCCTCATGCAGGGAGTCATATAACCACCAAAATCACTATCTCTTTTACACAAGGCAGTTCTCAGAGACTACTTTTCCTCATATGATCAAGTTAAATAAAACATTTAGTATAGTCTTTTCACAGATGTCTCAACTAGGGTTTGCTGTAAATCTTGCTACTTGACCCCCCCCAACACACCACACCACACCTAAAATCAAATCTTAGGCACTTTCCTATAACTGTCTTCACTTAAATATCTCTTAAGTAGCTATAAGATATTAGAGGCAAAGAGATGCAATGGAAACGAAGCACACAGACCCCTCCGTACTTCAAAGCCCAACTTTCACATCCATGTACATGACTGAGGAGTCAGGAGTGCAGTGACAAAGACTGCTCATCCAGCATGCTTGAGGCCCTAGGCTCAACCCCCAGCATAGAACAGAACAGAACAGCAAGACAGTTCTATTTGCCTGTCAAGATGATCACACTAAACAACAATTCAGTCTTAATTCCCTGACCTCTTCAATGACTGTGACCTCAATTTCCACTAATTTTTAGCCATTTCCATAGTTACATCTTAGAACTTATTCTGGAAACTTTATTTATTTATTTATTTTTTGGTTTTTTCGAGACAGGGTTTCTCTGTAACTTTGGAGCCTGTCCTGGAACTAGCTCTTGTAGACCAGGCTGGCCTTGAACTCACAGAGATCCGCCTGCCTCTGTCTCCTGAGTGCTGGGATTAAAGGTGTGTGCCACCACCGCCTGGCATTCTGGAAACTTTAAATCAATGGTTCTCAACCACCTTTCTAATACCGCAACCCTTTAGAACAGTTCCTCATGTTGTGGTGACCCCAAACAATGAAATTATTTCGTTCCTACATCCTAACTGTAATTTTGCTATTGCTATGAATTATAATATAATTATGATATGCTCTCCCTGTGAAAGAGTCATTTGACTCAAAGGGGTCACAACCCACAGGTTCAGAACCACGTTTTAAACCAAAATGCCTCACTCTAACTGGCAATATATTACCAGTGGCTTCCTTGATAAGGAAATTATATACTCTAAATATTGCATATGTACTCTAAATATTTAATCATACTTTTATTTTTCTTAGGGAAACAGTTTTGCAATAGGAAAAAAGAGAAACTTTATTATCTAATTCTTCCAAGTGTTATAACCTCTTGTTCCAGAGTTCATCTGATCTAAATTCAAATCTGCTTTTCAATATCAAGACCTCTAGACCCGAATCCCTTGTGGTTGGGATTCCCTCAGTGCTTACTTCATTCTAGCGTATATCACAATGTTTTGTAATGTTTGCTGACATGTGTGTCTTTCCTTTATATTCCAAGTTCCTAACAATCAAATAACACCTCCAGAGGAATGTGTACCCATAAGTCCTAGCTCAGTGTGACTAATATGAACAGACACTGCCTTCTAAGTGAATAAATATTGAACTAGCATTGACCTATATGAATCAGACAGTTTAAATTCTAATTCTTCCACTTTCATATGACACCAGGAAAGTCAACCCAATTCTCTGCATCTCAATTCTGTCATCTGTAAAGTGGGGTGATAATCCTATTTTATAGATGTCAGAGGCTTAAATATTTGTAAATGTCAGTCATGTGAGTTATTTGCTCAAACTGGCTGAATCACATGCTCTCAGTTCTTTGCACTGCTTTCCTTGGTTCGCCAGAATCACCTTTTTATTGCTTCTTGGCATCAGCAGTTTCAGAGCTGACTAACCATTAATTGCTCCAGATTGTTTACTTTGCACTACCCTAAAGAAGATAAGGCACAGTCAGGGTATCATGAAGTTATGCCTGCTCCTCCCAGAAGGAATTTGCAGTTATTCAAACACGGAGGGTGCTTCCCGTGCTTCCTGAAAGATTTTGGTTTTTGTTTGTTTTTGGAACCAGTTCTTATACAGCTCCAGCCAGACTAGAATGTGCTATGCTGCTGAGGATGCCGCTGAACTGATCTCTTCCTGCTCCACCTTCCCCTAGTTGCCATGGTGACTATTTTTAGACATAGCACCTTAAAGAGTGAGTGAAGGGATTTTTTTTTCACAAATAAGAGAGATCTCTCTATTATAAACTGAGGAAAGGCCATATAAGAACTGAGTGACAAGAAAACAGTCTGCAAGCCAGGAAGAGGCTCTCCAGACAGCAATCCTGAAGGTACTCCACCCCCTCTGAACACCCTCTCTCCAGAGCTCAGTTGATCCCAGGGTGTTAGTCTCCAGTGTACAGGGATTACAGATACAAACATTACACCTAACCCAGATGCCTTCTTGGTCTTGGACTTTCAGCCTCCAGAACTGTGAGCAAATAGATCTTTGTTGCTTAAGCCACCTGGTCTACGGTATTTTGTGTGGACGCCCAGACTAGTGAGTTCCCAAGGTCAATTAAATATCAGCCTCTCAGTAGGACCCAGGCATCAGCATTTTGGGAGCTCCTAGGTCATCTAATGTCTACAAAGCATCTTTATTTTACTTTACCTTCAAACTACGATGGAACCAGGCTTTCTTTCCTGTAATTGTAATTGTGTAAAACTAAGTCAAATAATCAGAGTGTATAGAACCACAACAAAACTTGCCTTAAAAGTCATCTGGAAGGGTGTTACGCCTGATGTGTCTTGAGAACGGTCACTCTCCTCTGAAGCCCAAGTCAGCTTTGCAGAGAATCTGGGCAGCACAGGTTGTATTTCTATACAAGAAGAAATGTCAACAAATCAGAACAGCAGTTTGGGCAAGCAACAGACTCCATGATATAGTTATTAAACTGAGGAGCCAAGAAGGCCTGCCTTCCTCTGATAAAGATTACCTGCAAAATGTGAAATATGAGAACTGGCTATACATCAGCAAATTGTTTCAATATTTAGAATTACTTTCTGGAGGAAAGACATCTAATCCCATATTCTTAATGTTTTAGATTTGTTAAACCAATCTAAAATTTTAATTTCTACAAAGTCATGACTAATGACAGACATTCCAGCTGATGATAGTCCTGCAGTTTTCAACAAATCAGTTCATTACTTAATAAACACAAATCTGCGAAAGCAACTAATTTAGAGCTAAAAACTGAAAAATTTGAGGATGACTTTTTCAGGCATGTGATTTTTAAAATATTGCAGTCCTTAAACTCAAATTTTTACCAATTTTAAGAATTGCTTGATATTTTGTATGTGCTGACCCAGAGCTAGCTTTCCACGAAGTACCTGTGAGTCATGGATTATCCACAACAAAGAGAACATCATAGTATGTACCATCCCTCTTCTCTATTTTCTGTACCTGAATTACAAAATATAAAACAAAAAACAAACAAAACCCTCCCATTCTATAAAATAAAAACTTCTTAGTGTAGGAACAGTAAAGAATTAAGCCACTGTAACAAGTTATTTCAACTTCAAAAGCCTAATAGCAATAAAAACACCTTGAAATAATAATACAAATATTCATACTCATATCTAATAGTGTTTTAACTATTAAAAAAGTATGAACTTTCCCAAGATAAAAATCTAGACTCCCATTTTCATGAGTAACATTTTTCTTGTCATTGTGTTCTTCAAATCTAATTCAGTCATAAAGCCCAGGATAACTTGGTAGCAAGGTCATGCTACACTGAAGCTTGGTGACCTTGATACTGAACCCGGATACTCTGCATCACTCTTCAGTTCACCATTAACTAACCTCCCTTCTGATTCAGTTGCTTTTCTGTGAAGTAAGGATCAATTGTTCCTGAATGCTATGTCTCTTTAAATTAGTAAGAAAGGGCTGGAGAGATGGCTCAGTGGTTAAGAGCATTGACTGCTCTTCCAGAGGACCCGGGTTCAATTCCCAGCACCCACATGGCAGCTCACAACTGTCTAAAGATCCAGTTGCAAGAGATCTGACACCTTCACACCAATGCACATAAGATAAAGTTAAATAAGCATAAAAATATTAAAAATAAAATAAAATAAATTAGTAAGAGAGTATAGCGATGAGAGAATTGTCAATGCAAGACAAAAGGGGGTGTTAAGTGTCTCTGAATTCTTTATTTTTTTTTTAATTTTGGTTTTTTGAGACAGGGTTTCTCTGTGGCTTTGGAGCCTGTCCTGGAACTAGCTCTGCAGACCAGGCTGGTCTTGAACTCACAGAGATCTGCCTCCCAAGTGCTGGGATTATAGGCATGCGCCACCACTGCCCGGCATGAATTCTTTAGAATAATCTTGATAACCATATAAAACAAATTATGTACTTTAAAAAAGTCTACTCCAACCATCTCATTCTGCACACCAAAAAAGAAATGAGCAAGCAGACAAGATATAGATTATATATAAAAAGGTGAAAGAACAGCTGGGTGGTGGTGGCACACACCTTTAATCCCAGCACTCGGGAGGCAGAGGCAGGCGGATCTCTGTGAGTTCGAGGCCAGCCTGGTCTACAAGAGCTAGTTCCAAGACAGGCTCCAAAGCTACAGAGAAACCCTGTCTCGAAACACCAAAAAAAAAAAAAAAAAAAAAGTGAAAGAATCAGAAGTATATTATTTCAAGATAAATTGAGCCTATGTTGAAATCTCATGTTCTTGTTCAAACATATATTATAGAACAAATATTTTGAAATTTAATAAAGGCACATTCATGGTGGGGGAAAAGGAAAATGTAATAGACCATAAATGGGAAGACAAGAGGGCTACTTGCTGCTAAGCCCAACAACCTGAGTTCAATCCCCAGGTCCCATATAGTGGAAAAAGAGAGTTGACTTCTACAAGTTATCCTCTGACCACCACACCTGCACCAGGGATGAAGAAGCACTTGCCTACTCACTTGAGGGATGGCTAGAGCAAAGGAAAGGTGGTAGCCACATTACTGTGTGATGTAAGCAGTCACAGGACTCAAAATTACACAACTATTACATCCAGGAGCTTTGCATCTCATTACCCAGGTAAAGTACAGTTTAAGACATACACCATGCCAGGCTAGGGCTCAGCAACCCTAAGAACTTTTGACCTACCAGTTGACAACATGGGATGTATTCAAGCAAACAGATCATGGACGATTAACTTTAAATTACCAAGCAACGAAGCTTGATACCATCAAAACTATAACATGGCAAATGACCACACTTGTACCTGAGGAGTTAGTAATTAGACATTTTAAAATAAATATCTATACCTTCAACAAAGAAAAAGAAGCCATGAAACAAGAACCCACTTGTTGTACAGAGGCTGCTTGTTCGTTTCCCAGCTGCTCAGCCCAGAAATAATCACACAGAAACTGTATTAATTAAAACACGGCTTATCCCATTAGCTCTAGCTTCTTATTGGCTAAGTCTTACATATTAATTTAACCCATTTCTATTAATCTGTGTATCGCCACGGTGGCTGTGGCTTACTGGGTAAAGTTCTGACATCTGTCTCCAGTGGGGCTACATGGCTTCTCCCTGACTCTGCCTCCTTTCTCCCAGCATTCAATTTAGTTTTCCCCGCCTACCTAAGTTCTGCCCTATAAACAGGCCAAGGCAGTTACTTTATTCACCAATGGTATTCACAGCATACAGAGGGGAATCCCACACCACCCACTGTAATAAGTCAAACCAAAAGTAATAGGAGAAGCCTTATTAAAAATGTTGGAATTTAAAGATATGATGTTTGAAATTAAACCCTTATAAATGGGGGTCTGGAGAGATATTTCAGTGGTTAAGAGCACTGGCTGCTCTTACAGAGGACCCAGGTTTGATTCCCAGCACCCACATGGTGATTCGCAACTATCTGTATCTCCAGTTCCAGAGGATCTAACATCCTCTTCTGACCTCCACAGGCATCAAGTTCTCATGAGATATACATACATACATGCAGTCAAAACACTCACACATAAAATAAAATGAACAAACAAAAAATAAAAATAAATCTTAAAAAAGCCTTATAAATGTTTCAACTGGATGAGACTAAAACAAAAACAAGTTAGGATATGTTTTTAGCAGTATTATTCATCATAACCCCAAATGGAAACAACTCAAATGTCTACCAAATGATGAGTACTGGCTTAACAAAATGTAAGATATCACTTCAACCATAAAAAGAAATAAAGTAAACACTGTGTCCTGGCTAATCTTACGTCAAATTGACACACAAACTAGAGTTATCTGAAAGGAGAGAACCTTAACTGAGAAAATGCCTCCATAAGATCTAGCTAGAAGGCATTTTCTTAATTAGTTATTGATGGAGGAGGAACCAGCCCATTGTGGGTGGTACCATCACTGGGCTGGTGGTCCTGGGTTCTATAAGAAAGCAGGAGGAGAGCTGGAGAGATGGCTCAGAGGTTAAGAGCAGTGGCTGCTATTCAAGAGGCCCTGAGTTCAATTCCCAGCAACCACATGGCAGTTCACAACCATCTGTAATGAGATCTGGGGCCCTCTTCTGGCCTGCAGGCATATGTGCAGGCAGAACACTGTATGCATAATAAATAAGGAAAAAGAGAGAGAGAGAGAGAGAAAGCAGGCTGAGCAAACCACCACAGGATATAGTGGCATTTCAACTGTCTTTTAATAAATAAAGACTGCCTGAAGATCTGAGAGTAAAAGAGTCCCACTGGTCAGCCTTACAAACCAGGTTATGGTAACACACATCTTTAATCCCAGTGGTGCATGCCTTTAATCCCAGCCCTAAAGAGGAATATAAGACCGGGGTGAGATAGCTCTCAGGCACTGAGATTCCTGGAGGTAGGATTGCCATTTCAGACTGAAGTCAAGGTAAGAGCCAGTGGCTGGCTGTTTTGCTTTTTGGATTTTCAGGTTGAACCCCAATTTCTGACCCTAAGCTTTTATTAATCATGCTTCAATGGGAAGAAAACCAGTAAGTAGCACCCCTCCATGGCCTTTGCCTCAGTTCCTGCCTCCAAGTTCCTGCCTGGTCTGAGTTCCTGTCCTAACTTCCTTTGATGATGAACAGCAATATGAAAGTGTAAACCAAATAAACCCTTTCCTCCCCAGCTTGCTTTTAGGTCATAGTGTTTCATCACAGAGATAGGAATCCTAGCTAAGGGCTGGAGAGATGGCTTTGGCTGCTCTTCCAAAGGTTCTGAAGTTCGATTCTCAGCAACCACGTGGTAGCTCACAACCATCTCAGAGGGAACCTGATGCCCTCTTCTGGCATAGATAGAACACTCATACATAAAATAAATAAAAAAAAAACTAGCTAAGACACACCCACACCGCAATATGGGGAAATCCTGAAAACCAAGCTTAGACAAGCACCAGACATAAAAGGCTATGCATCATACAATTCCATAATGTTCAAAATAGGCATATCAATAGAGGGAAAAAACAGACTAATGTTGCCAAGGCACAGGGATTGAGGGCAAATAGAGTCATTACTGTTTTTATTTTTGTTTGTTATTTAGGTGATGAAAATACTGGAATTAGATAATGCTTATGATTAGATAATGATTGAGTATATGATTAGATAATGAATTAGATAATTACTGAGACTATAAGAAAAACAGGTGAATTATAAGCATCAAAATGGTATATTATGGCATGTGGAATTTATACCAGTTAAGAGGAGAAAAGATAAAAGACATTAAGATAGATCCAAGAAAAATAGTGACAATTATAATAAGACAAAGACGGATATAATTACTATTTGAATAAGTTAGTCAGGTACAAAGAAGTCTAATGTTCTAACAAACAAAACAGAGCTGGAGGATGACTCCACAGGTTAAAGATGCTTGCCTTGCAAGCCTGGCCACATTACTTATATTCCTGGATCCCACACTGGAAGGAGATAGCCGACTCAAGAAAGTTGTTCTCTGACCTCCACATGCCTGCCACTGCACATATGCTCCCACACTCCCACACCATACACACGGTAGCTAAAATTCCTTACCAGGGGCAGACTATGCAACATCTATCCCTTCTCTTAAGGATACAACAACAAACAGATGCAAGATTCCTCCCAAGTTCACTCTGGGCACCCAGTGAGTTTACAGAGCATAAGTGAAGGGTTACTTGCAGGGGTGTGGGTGCTCCCCCACCAAAAGGCTGCACCTGGAAAGCCTTTACCCGGCAGGGATGATGGCTTTCCTGTATCCATAGATGGAGCCCCTTCTCCCCTAGTCTGCCCCAACCTACATACTCTAGCCATTCCCTGAGACTGAGTGCAATTAAAGCGCATTCCCTACAACAGGTGGTGGGAGCAGCTGGATACCCTCTCTGCCCCCCACAGGGGTTTAAACAGTCAACAGTCCTGCTGGGATAATCCTTTTGCAAGGGGCACAGCTGAATTTTCCAAGATGGCAGTTGCTTGGCTTTGAGGACAGTCAGAAGATACGCATACATACAATAATAATACAATAAAATGACTTTAAAAGCAATATAAACATATCTCAATGAAACTCAGAATAACAAAGATAAAGAACTCTAAAAGTTAAGGGAATCATAAATAAATGAGTCAAAGAAACACAAGCTAGGTCCAGGGCAATGGCTCAGAGGGTAAGGGCACTTGCTGTGCAAGCCTGGTGACCTGAGTTTGATCCCCAGAACTACATAAAGGTAGAAGGAGAGAACCAATTTCACAACATTCTTTGATCTCTGTGTGCCACTGCATGCACTACCTCTGCCACCTCACCCCACCCTGGCAACTGACACAATAATATGAGGGGGCAGAAGAGGAGACAGAGAGGGAAGCTGGATTTCTCATCAGCAAAACTTAGTGTGAAAAGATGATCTGGTGCGTACACCTCAAAGATAAGAAAACTCACTTTGATTCTGGAACTTCTTCCCTCCCACCATCTTTTTGTTTTAAGTGTTGGGGATGGAACTCAGAATCTCACAGATGCTGTGCAAATGCTCTTACCACTGACCAACACCCTCAACTTCTTACTATGGATTTTAAAAGTTATTATTAGTGTGCCCAGATGCCAGATTAGGGTGTTCAGTGTCCTGCTCTATTACTTTCCTCCTTATTCTAATGAAACGGGTTCTTACCCTGAATCTGGTTCTAGGTTAGCAGCCAGCAAGCTCCAGATTCTCCTGACTCTATGGTTACGAAGAATGACCTTTTTTTCAAGACAGGGTTTCTCTGTGTAGCTTTGAAGCCTGTCCTGGAACTCGCTCTTGTAGACCAGGCTGGTCGCGAACTCACAAAGATCCGCCTGCCTCTGCCTCCCGAGTGCTCATATGGACTTTTAAGACAGGTAAACTACCATTAAAAAATAAGGAACTTTGGACTGGAGAGATGGGTCAGTCATTAAAGGCTAGGTTCACAACCAAAAAAACCAAAAACCTTTTCTGGCAAGAAGAGCTTAGAAGAACACTTGCTTATATATGAGGTCCTTAGTTAAATTCATAGCCCATGTAGAGAAAAAGAAGAAAAGGAAAGAAGATAGAGAGGGAGGAGGAGAGGAGAGATTGATTTTAAATATTTATCAGCGGTCAAAGAGGTGGCTGGCTTGGCAGGAACAGGTTCTGTGACCAAGCCTGATGACTCCGGCCCCTGGAACCCATGTGGTATATGAAGGGAGACCTTGGTATGCTATCTTCTGACCTCCACATGTGCATCATACATAAAATAAATGTAAAAAAAAGTTAATATTAACAAGCCCTGATGTCAAGTCCCACTAAACCAACCAGCACAACCATTTTAAAAAGAATTGATATTTTTGCAGGTAGTATAAAGGGAGAAATGAGACACTGTCAATATTAAACTACTTCTTCATACATGTCTTTAATGATTAAAGTTGATGGGAAATTTTAATGTGTGACAATGTGAACACCCACCAAGACCATTTATTGGGACCTCTCCAATTCTGAAGGTTCAGAATTTGGAGACTGAATGACACTAATTCAGAGGAATTCAGAAAATGTCTTGACTTTTCTTAAATCTACCACTTAAAACGTATAATAGAAGACTTAACAAGGTCAAGGTCTGATCAAATAAAAATCAACATCAATAAAATAATAAATAAAAATAAAAAAATAATAAAATCAGCATTAGAGGAAGATAACAAGATATAGAATATGACTTTATATTACCTGATATAAAATAAAATTGCACAAGCCAGATGTTGTGGTATATACCTGTAATCCTGTGGGTCATGACACCTTCAGGTCACATATCAGATATTTACATTACAAGTCATTACAGTAGCAAAATTACAGTTATGAAATAGCAACAAAATAACTTTATGGTTGAGGATCATTGCAATATGAAGAACTATATTAAAGGGTCACAGTGTTAGTAAGGCTGAGAACCACTGGTGTAACCCTAGCACTTATGAGGCTGAGGTCAGAGCATTTCTCAGGTTTAAGGCCATTCTGGCATACCTGATGAATACCTATCTAAGAAAAATAAATAAATTAAATAAATAAATATACTTTTTGGTTTTTCGAGACAGGGTTTCTCTGTAGCTTTTTTTTGGAGCCTGTCCTAGAACTAGCTAGACCAGGCTGGCCTCGAACTCACAGAGATCCGCCTGCCTCTGCCTCCCGAATGCTGGGATTAAAGGCGTGCGCCACCACCGCCCAGCTAATAAATAAATATTTAAAAAGAAAAAAATGGTACGAATTGGCCAAAGCCTCTTCTGCTTCATACAGATCATGACTTACCATGGGCTCAGCATTGCTATCAATTCTCCATATTTATTGTTTTCCAATCTCTAATATTATGGGGACCTCAGCTGGAGATAAGCAGGGATGAGCCATTGTCAGGGACTGATTCCCCTCACATTGCCTTAGGTTGTGAAGCCTATGTAGCTATATTGTGAAGGAGGGATGAGTAGCTATATTGCTCAGCTTTTTTGCTCTGCAGAACTTGGATTGACCTGATCTACCTCCATGTCCCACAGCCTCACAAGTCAGGTGAGGAGCTCCTCCATTGCCTCCCGAGTGCTAGGATTAAAGGCGTGCATCACCACCACCTGGCAAACATGGTTTATTTTGGTAGTAGAGAAGCTTCCACCAAAAAGACCGATGAAGATATCAAGTCACAATTTCCCATTTTTCCATTTGGTTCCTTCAACACATTACATCAGCAGAAGGAAACATAAATATGTTCAAATAGTCCGAGTGAGGAATGAACTGATAGGGAATGACAGCAGAGAAACAGACATTATAGAAAATCAAATGGGCCTTTTCCTAGGCTGGCATTTATGAAGTCATGTTCAGTTTCAAGTGCCAAGACCATGAGCCCTACCAAGTTGGAAAACAGAAAAGTTTGAGTTGGATATCTCCCAGATGACAGCCAAATCAGAGACAGACTTGGACATCAAGGCCCAGCTGAAGGAGCTCAACATCGCAGCCGGGAGAAGCCAGAAAGCTACCAGTGGGAAGCATGTAGTCTTTCTGCTCAGAGAATTCTGCCTAAACCAGCTTGAAAAGCTGCATGAAAAATAAACCAAAAGTGCCACAGACTGCATCCTACTACTGTGCATGAACACTTGAGGTGTTGCTTCCCAAGTGAAACTGGGGGCAAGAAGGTCTGTGAGACTGGAAGACAGCTGGCTCATAAAGGTTTACTGAGACAAAGAACAAAAGAGCAACACAGAACAGAAGGCTGACACCTGTTTTTTGGCTTGTTTGCTTTGTTTTGTTTTTGTGTATGTGTGTATATGTGTATATGTGTGTATGTGTGTATGTGTATATGTGTGTATGTGTATGTGTATATGTGTATATGTGTGTATGTGTGTATGTGTGTATGTGTGTGTGTGTGTGTATGTGTGTATGTGTGTATGTGTGTATGTGTGTATATGTGTATATGTGTGTATGTGTGTATGTGTATATGTGTATATGTGTATATGTGTGTATGAGTATATGTGTGTCCTTAAGAATTCCCAAGAGCACTGTGTAGTAGTGGCACACGCCTTTAATTCCAGGACTGGGAAGGCAGAGACAGGTGGATCTCTGGAGTTTGAGGCCAGCCTGGTCTGCAGAGCAAGTTCTAGGACAGGCTCCAAAGCTACAGAGAAACCCTGTCTTGAAAAACAAAACAAAACAAAACCAAAACAAAACAAAAAAAGATTTCCCCAGAGCTTTGATTATAAATAATATGAAAGCTGGCAAGATGGCTCAGTAGATGCTGCCAAGACTGACGATTTGACTTGGATCCTCAGAACTCACGCAGCAGAAAGAGAACTGACTCCTGCAAGTTGTCCTCTGACCTCCATGCACACTGTGGTACACACATACCCATACACTTGCTCTCACACACAAACACACACATGAATGCAAGCACAAATAAATAAATAAATGTAATAAAGATTTAGTGATAACTAAATACCATACACAGGGGAAAAAAAACAAAGAAAAGAAAACCACATGGAAATTCTGTAAGTGAAAAGTTAAATCCTACAACAGAACTCACTGGATAGATTTATCAGCAATGTAGACATGAAAAAAGAGTCACTGAAAAAAAAAAAGAGTCACTGAAATCACTAAAGACCAGTAACAAAAATATCCTCAAAGGGCCCAGTCAAATGCATCTGTGAACCCAGTTACCCAGAAGGTTGAGGGAGGAAAACTGTTGGAGACCAGGAGTTCGAGGCCCAGCCTGAAGAAAAAAAAAAACGAATAAAGTCTTAAGGATCTGTAGGAAAATATCAACCAATCTAAAATATATATAATGGAAGTCCCAGAAGGAGAAGAAAATTAGAATAAGAAAGAAAAAATACTTTAAGAACAGGGACAGAGGGGCTGGAGAGATGGCTCAGCGGCTAAGAGCACTGCCTGCTGTTCCAGAGGTCCTGAGTTCAATTCCCAGCAACCACATGGTGGCTCACAACCATTGTAATAAAATCTGGTGAAAAAAAAAAAAAAGAACAGGGACAGAATTTCCTAAAATTTAAGATGCAGAAATCTCAGCAAATCCCAATCAAGATAAAAGCAAAGGAATTCACATTTAGGTGAATACTGTCAAGGCTACAGGCAGGCTGGCTGTTCAGATCTCTGGAGCTGGTCAGCCAGTCCAGCCAATAGGTGGTGAGTTCCAAGTTCAGGGGAGGGACTGAAGAAGGCACCAGACTTTGACCTCTGACCTTCACAACCTGCCAATAAGAGTGAGTGCTCAGTGTTTAAAAACACAAAAATTATGTAAGTTTAAAGTATTCTAAGAGGCAGAAGAGACCCTGAGTGAGTGTGTGCTATTGACATGACCAGCCATGACAAGGACTACAGCTTCAGACCCATGGGGAAATGTCAAAGCTTTTCCCCAGGGTGAGGTTAAGATAAATAAATGGCAAGCCTTCCTTTCTAGTCCAAGGGCAAATATTGATAGTACGTGTAGAAAATCTCCACCGTAGCTCTCCCCCACCATACTTACAGCCTGAAGACTGCTCCCCTAGAGACTATTCCTGAGCTCAGTTAAACCAGCCTCCTTGTTCACCTGTATAGAATAACCCTGCCTTCTCCTTTGTCTGTAATAACCCTGCCTCCTTATTCATCTGCACTCAATAACCTTGTATCTCTGTTCAACTGTATCATAGGAGGCAGCTTAAATCACATTGGTTAATCTGACTGTTGAGGTGGTATAGAGCCAGGTGCAGGTTTATGGCTCAGTGGTTAAGAGCACTGACTGCTCTTCCAGAGGTCCTGAGTTCAAGTCCCAGCAACCACATGGTGGCTCACAACCATCTGTAATGAGATCTGGTGCCCTCTTCTAGTGTGCAAGCATATATGCAGGCAGAACACTGTATACATAATAAATTTTTGCCGGGTGGTGGTGACACACACACTTGGGAGACAGAAACAGGTGAATCTCTGTGAGTTGGAGGCCAGCCTGGTCTACAAGAGCTAGTTCCAGGCTGTTACAAAGAGAAACTCTGTCTTGAACCCCTCCAAAAAAAGAAAAGAATAACTGAATTTGTACCCACCCCATTCTCAGTCCACATTCCCTTTGTGTGGGCCCATGGTAGTTAGCAGTCCAGGTCCCTTTTCTTTTGTTCAAGACCTGAGTGACTGGGCACATCATGGTTGATGAACTTCTCGGGTGGGTGAGCTCTATGAGCATTATAATTCCTCTGCATTTAAGTAGTGAATGAGGGAACTGAACAAGACTCATAGGACAGAGAGGGCCGGAGGAAACAAGCTCCACTGGGAATAATCCAATATATCTTATCAGATCACCATGCTTTAAAACTAGAAGTCAACAGCAATACCAATTCCAGAAAACCCACAAACACATGGAAATTAAACAATGCTCACCTGAATCATGAATGGGTCAAGGAAGAAATAAAGGGGGAAATTAAAGACTTCCCAAAATTCAATGAAAATTACCACACAACATACCCAAATTTATGGGACACAATGAAAGCAGTGTTAAGAGGCAAGTTCATAGCACTAAATGCCCACATAAAGAAGCTGGAAAAATCCCACATTAGTGAATTAACAGAACATTTGAAAGCTTTAGAACAAAAAGAAGCAAACTCACCTAAGAGAACTACACCGTAGGAAATAATGATATTGAGAGCTGAAATCAACAAAATAGAAACAAAGAAAACAATACAAAGAATCAATGAGACAAAGAGTTGATTCTTTGAGAAAATCAACAAAATAGACAAACCTTTATCCAAATTAACCAAAAGGCAGAGAGAGAGAATATCCAAATTAACAAAATCAGAAATGAAAAGGGGGACATAACAACAGACACGGAGGAAATACAGAGGATCATCAGGTCATATTTTGAAAACCTGTACTCCACAAAACCAGAAAACTTAAAGGTAATGGACAACTTTATAGATAGATATCACTTACCAAAATTAAATCAAGACCAGATACGCAAATTAAACAGACCTATAACTGCTGAAGAAATAGAAACAGTCATCAAAAGTCTCCCAACCAAAAAAAGCCCAGGACCAGATGGTTTCAGCTCAGAATTCTACAAGACTTTCAAAGAAGAACTCATACCAATACTCCTCAAATTATTCCCCACAATAGAAACAGAGGGAACACTGCCAAACTCTTTTTATGAGGCTACAATTACCCTGATACCCAAATCACAGAAAGACAACACTAAGAAAGAGAATTACAGACCAATCTCACTCATGAACATTGATGCAAAATACTAAATAAAATACTAGCAAATCAAATCCAAGAACACATCAGAACCATCATCCATCATGACCAAGTTGGCTTCATCCCACAGATGCAGGGATGGTTCAACATACGAAAATCTGTCAACATGATCCACCAAATAAACAAGCTGAAAAATAAAAACCACATGATCATCTCATTAGATGCCGAAAAAGCATTTGACAAAATACAACATCCCTTCATGATAAAGGTCTTGGAGAGAGCAGGGATACAAGGAACATACCTAAACATAATTAAGGCAATATACAGCAAACCAACAGCCAACATCAAACAAAATGGAAAGAAACTCTCAGCGATTCCACTGAAATCAGGAACAAGACAAGGTTGTCCATTCTCTCCATACATATCTATTCAATATAGTTCTTGAGGTCCTAGCTAGAGCAATAAGACACCAAAGGGAAATCAAGGGGATACAAATTGGAAAAGAAGAAGTCAAACTTTCACTGTTTGCTGATGATATAATAGTTTACATAAGTGATCCCAAAAATTCTACCATAGACCTTCTACAACTCATAAACACTTTCAGCAATGTAGCAGGATACAAGATTAACTAAAAAAAATCAGTAGCCCTCCTGTACACAGATGATAAAAGGGCTGGGGAAGAAATCAGAGAATCAATACCCTTCACAATAGCCACAAATAGCATAAAATACCTTGGAGTAACTCTAACCAAACAAATGGAAGACTTGTATGACAAGAACTTTATGTCTTTGAAGAAAGAAATTGAAGAAGACACCAGAAAGTGGAAAGATCTCCCATGCTCTTGGGTAGGCAGGATTAACATAGTAAAAATGGCAATCTTACCGAAAGCAATCTATAGATTCAACGCAATGCCCATCAAAATCCCAGCAAAATTCTTCAAGGACCTCGAAAGAACGGTACTCAACTTCATATGGAAAAGCAAAAAAACCAGGATAGCCAAAACAATCCTGTACGATAAAAGAACTGGAGGCATCACAATCCCTGACTTCAAACTCTACTACAGAGCTACAGTACTGAAAACAGCCTGGTACTGGCATAAGAACAGACAGGAGGTCCAATGGAACCAAATAGAAGACCCGGATGTCAATCCACACATCTTCGAACACCTGATCTTTGATAAAGAAGCAAAAAATATCAAATGGAATAAAGAAAGCATATTCAACAAGTGGTGCTGGCATAACTGGATATCAACATGTAGAAAAATGAAAATAGATCCATATCTATCACCATGCACAAAACTCAAGTCCAAATGGATCAAAGACCTCAACATAAAGCCAGCCATACTGAACCTCATAGAAGAGAAAGTGGGAAGTACACTTGAACACATTGGCACAGGAGACCACTTCCTAAATAGAACCCCAGCAGCACAGACACTGAGATAAATAATTAATAAATGGGATCTCCTGAAAATGAAAAGCTTCTCTAAGCAAAGGACATGGTCAACAAGACAAAACGACAGCCTACAGAATGGGAAAAGATCTTCACTAACCCCACATCAGACAGAGGTCTGATCTCCAAAATATACAAGGAACTCAAGAAATTGGACACCAAAAGATCACATAATCCAATAAAAAAAAATGGAGTACAGACCTAAACAGAGAACTCTCAACAAAGGAATCTAAAATGGCTGAAAGACATTTAAGGAAACGCTCAATGTCCTTAGTCATCAGAGAAATGTAAATCAAAACAACTCTGAGATTCCATCTTACACCTGTAAGAATGGCCAAAATCAAAAACACTGATGACAACTTATGGTTGGAGAGGTTGTAGGGAAAAGGGAACACTTCTGCATTGCTGGTGGGAATGCAAGCTGGTACAACCCCTTTGGATGTCAGTGTGGCGATTTCTCAGAAAATTAGGAAACAACCTTCCTCAAGACCCAGCAATACCACTTTTGGGTATATGTCCAAAGGATGCTCAATCGTGCCACAAGGACATGTGCTCAACTATGTTCATAGCAGCTTTGTTTGTCATAGCCAGAACCTGGAAACAACCTAAATGCCCCTCAACCAAAGAATGGATAAGGAAAATGTGGTACATTTACACAATGGAGTACTACACAGCAGAAAAAAATAACAACAGCTTGAATTTTGCAGAAAAATGGATGGAGCTAGAAAACATTATTTTGAGTGTGGTAACCCAGACACAGAAAGACAATTATCACATGTATTCACTCATAGGTGGTTTTTAAACATAAAGCAAAGAAAGCCAGTCTACAAACCACAATCCCAGAGAACTTAGACAACAATATGGACACTAAGAGAGACTTACATAGATGTAATCTACATGGGAAGTAGAAAGTAGAAAAAAACAAGATCTCCTGAGTAAATTGGGAGCATGGGGACTTTGGGGGAAGGTTGAAGTGGGGAGGGGAAAGGCGGGGGGGGAGCAGAGAAAAATGTAGAGCTCAATAAATATCAATTAAAAAAAAGAGGATCCACAGCATGGTGTTGCTGTGAAAATAAAAAAAAATTAAAAAAAATAAAGTAGTGAATAAAGAGTTGACGCCACATTTCTGAAACATCAGTTATATTGCTGATTTTCCTTTTTTTTAAAATGTGTCTAGGGTTGCTTTATAACAGAATAATATCCACTGTAAATCATGACCTCAAACCACAGTCGCCTAAAAGTGCATCTGCATTGTCTTAGTTAGCTTCACTTTTAGAAACATGGTGGTACAGCCGCTTTATTTACTGGTGCATTCTCTGCGAGCATTATTATGGTATTATGTTAAAGTACAGGAGTCAGGTCCAGAAACCAAACAAAATAGCAACTGGATGTCAACTTGGTCACCATCACAGGCTTCACTATGCAGCCCTAGCTAGCCCAATGTAGACCAGACTGGCCTTGAACTCATAGAGATCCACCAGTCTCTGCCTTCCAAGTGCTGGGATTAAAGGCGTGCTCCACCAGACCCAGCTTTAAATCCTTTTCTTATAAAAATAATATAGTTCATTTCAGAAAATTAGAAAATTAAGAAAAGGGTGTTAGATATCGTGGTTCACATGTGTAATCCCCACTCAGGAGGCTGAGACAGAAGGATTGTATGTTCAAGGCTAGCCTAGACTACAAAGCAAAACTCTGTCTCAACACAAAACAGAAGGAAAAGGTGAAAATAGAGAAAAAAAGGGAAAAACAACAATAAAACTTCTTGGGACTATCAAATGACCCAGTGGGTAAACTTGACCGTCACACAAGCCTGATGACTTGAGACGGGCATTCAGTCTCCTGGGTCTATGGTGGAAAAGATAAAAATCAAGCCCTGAAAGTTGTTCTCTGACATCCACATGTGTGCTGTGGTATACACGTGCTCATACTCACACATATATACAGAGATTAACAAAACAATTGTTAAAATGTACACAATGATAATGTTAGCAACTTACTGTATTCTTTTTAGAATCTCCATTCATATGTCTTTTGACATAGTTGTATTCATAACATTTACAATATATCTGTTGCTTTTTTATTTAGTATGTTATATGCATTTTTCATGTTATAGCATAGTTATCTAGTCATTACTTAATGACTAAACTGTTCATCCAGATGTTCAATAGTAGAACATCTTGCTCAATATTTAATCCCCGCACGAAGAAAAAAGATATTACCATAAATTAGCCATTTTTTTTATTAATAGGCATTTAGTTATGTTCATACTTGCCCCACCCACTTCTGTTAGTGTGAATGGCAGAACATTTCAGGAGCTCATACTTTGTCCTTGAGCAAGTTATTTGGTTTTATTTTGTTTTATTTTTCCAGACAGGGTTTCTATGTAGCTTTAGGGACTGTCTTGGAATTCACTCTGTAGACCAGGCTGGCCTCGAACTCACAGAGATCCACCTGCCTCTACTTCCCGAGTGCTGGGATTAAAGGTGTGCACCGCCACCATCTGGCTAAGTTATTTGATCTTTTAAAGACACCTACCTTGCCGGGGGATGGTGGCGCATGCCTTTAATCCCAGCATTCGGGAGGCAGAGGCAGGCAGATCTCTGTGAGTTCGAGTCCAGCCTGGTCTACAACAGCTAGTTCCAGGACAGGCTCCAAAGCTACAGAGAAACCCTGTCTCGAAAAAACAAAAAAGAAAAAAAAAAGACACCTACCTCATAAAGTTGTTTTGAGAATAAGTGAAATATATAATGCATAGTGCATGCAGCACAGTGGTTATTCTGAGCACATGGTTCTTAATACATGCTAATTAACATTAATGACTCAGGAATTAATATCTTAATGCATACAGTTTTTTATTCCATTGAAAATGTTGGAACTAACTGAAGTAGAATTAAGTTTAACAAACTCCATATATATTTTTTTGAGAGAGAGAGAGGGATAGAAGTAGAGAGAGATAAAGAGAAAGAACAAGAGGTGGGGGGAGAGAGGGAGGCAGGAGTTACTTCTTCAGAAGAGGAATAGAAAGAGCTCCATCTATATTTTTATGGTTCTTGACATTGTCTTTTTAAAAAATGTGTCACATAATAGTAGCATTTGTAATTTAGATACAAGTTCCACTATAGTTTGCTAGCAATTGGGAGTCAAGCCCTGAGGACCTGTGCTCAATCCCTGAGCCCTACCTGGTCAAAAGAGAAAACAGACTACTGCAAGTTATCCACACATGCACTGAGGCATGAGGTGCACAAACATACTTGCAAAAATAAATTAAAACATAATAAGAAATATTAGGGAGGGTGTAGAGAGGTAGCTCAGCAATTAAGGCTGCTCTTCCAGAGGCCCTGAGTTCAGTTCCCATCAGTCACACTGGAGGCTCACAACTGTCTGTAACTCTCCACAAGTCTAATGCCCTCCTCTAGCCTCCATGGGTGCTAAGCACACACATGGTACACAGACAGCATGCAGCCAAAACACCCATACACATAAAAATTAGAGTAAAAAAAAAGAAATATTGCTGGGTGGTGGTGCAGACTTTAATCCCAGTACTCAGAAGGCAGAGGCAGCTGGATCTCTGAGTTAGAGACCAGCCTGATCTACAGAGCAAGTTTCAGGACAGCCACACAGAGAAACCCTGCCTCAAAAAACTACAAAAAATAAAAAGAAAAATATTAAGGGAAACAAAAGAAGACAGAAAACAATTCATTCTAGTTTCTTTGGTCTTTAGCCAACTTTTATAAAATCTTCCCTAATGGAAGGCAAATTTGGCAGCCAGAAACTCTTCAGAATGTACCAAAAACTTGGTCTCATCTGGTTTAATGGGTATCTAGTGATTTATGAAACCACAAAATTCTTCTCTTTAAACTTAGGATAAAAAGCTGATTTAGTCTGGATTTCCTCATCTCTGAAACAGATAACAGGTCTGACCTACCACTCAAAAAAATGAATGATGTCATGTATTGTTTAAAGAACAGGAGAGCCAGGCATGGTGGCTCATGCCTTTCACCCCAGCACTAGGGAGGTAGAAAAATGTAAGAGTTCTGTAAATTTGAGGCCAGCCTGATCTACACAGTGCATAATATGTTCCGTGTCAGGCAAGGTTATGTAGTGAGATCCTCAGGGAAAAAAAGGAACAGGAGAAGTTAATCATCATTTCCATAACAGACCTAGTTAAAATTTGATTGAATTGAATTATGCATCTTTTCACAAGATAAATGAATACATCCACAAAACTACAAAAATTTAAAATTCTATCAAATTTCAACTGGACCTTGGGAAAAAAAATTCTATCAAAGACTTCAAGTTATGAGCTCCCGTTACAGAGAAAAGAGACTAAAGCTATAATATAGTGTTGGGGATGGGGCAGGTGTTAGGTCCTTTCTCAGTCTTAGAATTGTTGGCCCTCTAAGGTGTTAAATTGTAACAGAATTTTATTCTCTGGCTATAAAAATGTCAGATTTAAAAATTCAAAGGTTAATCATTATAAGATGCTCTGTCAATGTTGAACATGCTTAGATCTGTCAATCATTTCTCATTGGCTTTTCAAATAAACTAATGAGCAGGGCAAAATTAAACGTTTAGAGGTGGGGGGATCTAGAACTGTAGCGGCTCATGAGAGATGCTCTCCAGTAGCATTTACAAGAGGCCCTGGATGTCACCCGAGCAGCATAAAAACAGAAGGAAAGGTTCGCTGATGGCACAGCAAAGCCATCTGTACTTACAAAGCCTAGTATTCTTATCTGGTTTTTTGAAAAAATTTAAAAATAAAACTTTTCTGACTTAGAAAAAAGTAACTATTTTAAAAATGCCTAGCCAAACTGGATAGAGTTAAATTATGTTAAAAAAAAAAGAAGAAAAAAAAAAGAAAAAAAAAGGAGGACTAGGAGTATAGCCCAGGAGTATTGCCCTTTACCTGGCATATTCAAGGTCTTGCCATTGATCCCCAGAGCTGCAATAAATAATTTAAGTGAAGCTAATAGAAGGAGGTAATTTCAAAATATAGGTAAGAATGTGGTTGCTGTCTGTCACCCCATAAACTAGCAGGGTTCATCTGGCTGATTTGGCTAGCTAGGCAGTTGTCCCCTTCCTCTGTCACCCATTGTATGTGTGTCCCTAATATAGCAGGACTATTCTTCAGCCAATGTTATTTGAATAGCTGCTCTTCTCTGATATACCCTTGAACAAGCTCTTACATAGATGTAAATAGATAGCAAATATAATACAAAGAGACAGACAGTAAAGTAGGCAGAGACCTAGAAATGTGGCTTTCTTCTATTAGCAGTTCACCACTCCTTTTTCTCCCACCCAAGTAAAGGAAGCAGTTTCTAGAGCCAAGCAAGTTGCACAAACTGGAAAAAAAGTCATGTTTTACTAAATAGACATACATTATAGAAGTAATTCAGCATGTAATGTATATATAAAGTAAATGATAAACAGAATTACACACAAGTGAATATGCATACAGTGTTTAACAGAATTTACACACTTAAACATAGTTATGAAAAACTCTAAACACCTATTTATCTATCTTAGTGATTGTCTTAGTTAAGGTTTCTGAAACACCATAGCCTAAAGCAACTTGGGGAGGAAAGAGTTTGTTTGGCTTACATAACCTGAGTCCATCTATTGAAGAAAGCTAAGGCAACCCAACCAGATGGTTACTTGGAGGCAGGAGCTGATGGAGAGGCCATGGAGGGGTGTTGCTTACTGGTTTGCTCCTCACAGCTTGCTCAGCCTGCTTTCTTATAGAACCCAGTACCACCAACCCAAGGGTGGCCCTACCCACAATGAGCTTGGCTCTCCAACATCAGTCAGTAATAAGAAAATACCCTGCAGGCTTGCCTACAGCCTGATCTTATGGAGGCATTTTCTCAAGAGAAGCACCCAC
Source organism: Ondatra zibethicus (assembly GCA_004026605.1). Taxonomy (NCBI): domain Eukaryota; kingdom Metazoa; phylum Chordata; class Mammalia; order Rodentia; family Cricetidae; genus Ondatra; species Ondatra zibethicus. The sequence continues at coordinate 83,905 of PVIU01003554.1, read as the reverse complement.
CACCCGCCTCTCTGATGACTCTAGTTTGTATCAAGTTAAAATGAAACTAGCCAGTACAGTGGCCATTGCTCTTAAAAGTCAAGGGGATTATTCTAATTGATAGGTGGCATCAAATCTGATCTTCATGGGTTTTTTTGGTTTTTGTTTTATTTTTCGAGACAGACTTTATCTTTACAACAGCCCTGGCTGTCCTGGAACTCACTCTTTAGAGCAGGCTAGCCTTGAACTCACAGAGATATGCCTGTCTCTGCCTCCTGAGTGCTGGGATTAAAGGAGTGTGCCACCATGCCTGGCTTGTTTTGTTTTTAATAAGCAAACAGGAAATCATTCAAGGAGGAACCTAAAAGCACTTTAAGAAAAGATTTTAAAAATGTGGTTTTTTTATTTTATGTGCATTGGTGTTTTGTCTGCATGTATGTCTGTGTGAGGCTGTTGATTCCCTGGAACTAGGGTTACAGACAGTTGTGAGCTGCCATGTGGGCGCTGGGTATTGAACCCGATTCCTCTGGAAGAGTAGTCAATACTCTTAATGCCTGGCAATCTCTCCAGCCCTAAAAGCACTTTTAAATTAATTTAATAAACAATTGTATATTACAAAGATGTAATTAACAAGAAATGAGTTTATTAGATAATGAAGAAAAAACTGAGAAACTCACTCCTCTTAAAAAAGCAAGGTTTCTAACTCTGGAGAACTGTAAGAATGTTGATATCATTATAAAGAAATCTTAAAGCAGGGTGGTGGTGGCGCACACCTTTAATCCCAGCACTCCGAAGGCAGAGGCAGGTAGGTCTCTGTGAGTTTGAAGTCATCCTGGTCTACAAATTGAGTTCCAGGACAGTCAGGGCTGTTACACAGAGAAACCTTGCCTTGAAAAACTTAAAAAAAAAAAAAGGAATCTCAAAAAACCAAATAAATAAATAAAAGGAATAAACACATCAAATAGCAATTTAGGAAAGCATGTTACACATTTCAGAGTAACTCCCAAACAGAATAGTCTGCTGCTAAGCCTGAAGCCCTGAAGTCCTGGGGCCTGTATACTGGAAGGAGAGAAACAACTCCTGTAACTTATCCTCTAGCCTCCACATGTGTGCCATAACTAAAGGAAGAAAGGCATACTTGTGATGAAACTTTGAGGACTATCTTCTGGGTTACCACAAAAGCTCTGGGAACACAGTTCCCTTCCAATCCTGTCACACCCTATTTTATTTGCAGAGCTGTCCCTTTTTGTCACTTCATGGCAAGGTAGATAGTCAATAAAAGTTACTGAATGAAAGCATGAGTCATTAGAAACTGGAAAAGGATAAAGAGAAAATGAACCTAAAGAGGCAGGACTTTTGGGAGGCTGCGTTGGTCAAGTGTTTATTAACTCAGCATAAGTATGAGCCTATTTGTAGAAATTGACCTGAAATGCCCAGAAGGAAGAAGACAAAGAAGTGAAGGCAATGGAAGTTAGATTGTTCCACAGTTCAGCTCCCTTAGAGGAGTGGTACCTTATTCAGGCACTGATGAGATCAAGCAAAGGATGAAGATGACAGTGCACTCACACTGAATTCAGAAGTATGCTACTAATTTTGAAAGATATACAACTCTTTAGCATCTGGACCCTGATGATTAATGAATCAGCTGCCAGAAACTCCCTGATGAAGCTAATTAAACAGTGTAAAGACAGTGGACCAATTTAAGCAGTTTGCTAACAGTGTTACAGGAATGTTAAATAAATAATAATAGTAATAAAGGCATAATTAATGACACATAAGCCAAGGAGCTAAGGGATTCGAGTCTTAGTTTTGGCCAATTTCCTTTGTGAGCTTCACTGAGCAATTTATGCTACTAATTAGTATGAATAAATAGCATTATGGAGTGGAGGTTAGTATTATGAGCCCTAACAACTGAAGAATTAAGCTGAAGTTGGCTACTAAATATGACTGACAATGAGCAAATGACTCAATTTTTGCTGTATACTTGATCCATAATATTTCGTATTTGTACAAAAAGCCACTCACTCTTTATCACAGACATATAAAATACATTAAACAAAACTGTTTGAGTTTTAAAAATTAAAAGTTAAATCTAAGTCACTACGACACTATCTAAATTTTGTATTAGTATAGAAAATGTGATTTCTATAATAAATGGTACTTGATGCCTCCTCCTTACTAGTTACATTGGCAATAAACTGACTCCTTTGTTGTTATGGGGTTTTCATTTTTCAAAGCACTTTCACAAATATTAATTGAAGCAGCCTTACCTACAATCTGACCACTCCTTCCTTGCACACGCATATTAAGTATTAGTTAATATAACAGAAAATCCTATTACCTTGCCACTGCTCATAACATATTTCCTCTATGCATATGAAATTACTTCTTTCAAAGCACTTTCAAACATTTCAGCTGCAGCAGTGGCATTAGGAATGAGCTTTCCATTTTTTTGTATCATCCCACGGAAACAATCCCAAAAGAGCAACTAACAATAATAGAGATGATTTTGAGGCAACTGATCCATGATTTCTTTTTAGAGGGGAGGATTGGGTTTTTGAGACAGGGTTTCACGTAATCCAGGCTGCTCATGAATTCACTAGGTAGTCAAGGAGATCTTTAAACTTCTGATTCTCCTGGCTCCATTTCTCAAGTGCTGTGATCACAGGCATGCACCAACATGTCCAGTCGTAACCCATGACTTTTGAATTTGGATTCAGATCTCCCAAAAGTCTTGGAATCAGAGCAACTGTTCAGGCCAGTAAATTGATGCCTCCTTTCTTCCAGGATAGCTTAGGAGGCAGTAGAGCAGAGTGATTAAAACCTAAGTATGAACTGAACTGGGGATATAGCTCAGTTGGAAGTGTGCTTGCTTAGCATGCAAGAGACCATAGGTCCCATCCCAGCACCTCATAAATTGGGCATGGTTTCTCGGAAACAACAATGAAGAAATATAAGTATGTGGGCCAGGCACATGCCTTTAATCCCAGGAATCAGGAGGTAGAGGCAGGTGGATCTCTGTGTTCAATCTCAGCTTTGTCTACATAGCAAGTTCCCAGGATAGTCAAGGCTACAAAATAGAGAGACTCTGTCTCAAGAAACCAAAAACAAACACACAAGCAATAAACAAACAAACCAAAATCCCTCCTCTGTAATGAACACAGGCCTAAAGTATAATAAATGTTCACTAGAATAATCATTGTGATAATCACTAAAGAAAGAACATTCTACTCAAACTATCTAACTATCAAACACAGACTATCTGCTCAAGAGTTAAAAGACTATGTCTCAATAAAAATATTATATCATATTAACATAACAAAAACTGTTTTATCCTTATTGTCTCTTTAAACATTAGGACTTGGGCTGTGTAAACAGAAGGATTACTTTTAGGGAAAACGCTCTAGTTCTAAGAGCAGTTTATACCCATGTTTAGCTACTATGAAACTTTGAGCTATAGGCAGGCATGCTGGGAAAAGTGGGATATGCTGCTTCCCCAAGCATAAACTGCCTCCATGGGTGTGGTCATTTTGGGGGAATATTATTTTAAGGTGTGTTGCTTTTGTTTATGCTGCATTTGTTTAATTCTGTGAAGCTGTGATTCTTTGCCTGTCTAAAACACCTGATGGTCTAATAAAGCGCTGAACAGTCAATAGTGAGGCAGGAGCAAGGACAGGCTGGGCTGGCAGGCGAAGAGTAAGAATAGAAGGAGAAATGAGGTCTTCTGGCCTGCAGGGATACATGCAGGCAGAACACTGAATACATAATAAATAAATAAATATTAAAAAAAAGGAGAAATGAGGAAGAAGAAGAGCAAGAAAACAAGGAGAGGAAGACATCAGGGGCCAGCCACCCAGCCACCCAGTCAGTCACAAAGAAAGAAGTAAAAACAGGTATACAGAAATAGAAAAAGATAAAAGCCCAGAGGTAAAAGGTAGTCAGGATAATTTAAGAAAAGCTGGCAAGAAACAAGCCAAACTAAGGTCAGGCATTCATAACTAAGAATAAGCCTCTGTGTGTGATTTATTTGGGAGCTGGGTGGTGGAGCCCCCAAGAAGCCAAAAGAATAAAACATCACCCAAACAGTTAGTTGTTCCCAAAGCGTGTGCACTGTAGGTACTAAGAAACTCAAATATCAATAATATTGTTATGAAGGAGAAGAAAGGCAAAATTAGATGCTTAATAACAAACTAGTAAATAACTGCTAAAAACCACAAAAAGACCTAGATATTTTCCTCATAAAGTTGCAAATAAGTTCCTACAAAAACTTTAAATAAAAACTCATTTTAATTTAATTTGCAATGTAAATAATAACATTATGATGATTAATGTCACTCCACCCTCCGTTCAAATTATCAAAGTATAACTGGCAGAATAAAATATTTGTGTCTAGTTATAAATACCTGCAGAGTACACATAATTAGAGTATTAAAAGTAAAATTCTCTTGTTAAGATTTGTTCATTTTTAATTTTTAAATTTAAATTTAATTTAAAAATTTTTAATTTTAATGAGTATTTTGTTTGCATATATGTATATGCATCACAATCATGCCTGGTGCTCACAGAGGCCAGAGAGGGAGTCGGAGAAGTTATAGGCCTTGTGAGCTGTATTGTGGGTGCTAGGAACTGAACCTCAGTCCTCTGTAAGAGCAGTCAGTGCTCTTAACTGATGAGCCATATTTTCAGTCTTAAAAAGTAAAATTCTTAAACCGTTCCTTAATTCTAATAAAAAATTATAATAAAACTGATAAACTGTTCTATATTATTACATACCAAAAACAAACAGCAAGAGATGGTGATGCTCCTCAGTGGTAAGGCACTTGCCTTACCAAAGAATATGCAAAATTCTGGGTTCCATCCCAAACACCACAAAAAGTAATAGCAATTGCTTGGGGAACTAGGGCTATAGCTCCGAGGTAGGTAAGGCATCTGCCTAACATGTGTGAGGTCCTGGGTTCCATCCCCTATGAAACCTAAACTTGGTAAAATTTATATTTTAACAATTAAGCTGGAGAACACGTTCACTGGCTAATTATTTCAAAGCCAAACAAGCACAGAAGAGCACAATAGTTCTCTGATCATTTTGGTCTCTTTAAAGTAAATGCAGACTCTTTCTAAGTCAAAGGAAAGAAGAAATTATTAAACCTATAATCTTCAAAAGCTCCTAAACTGGGACTGGCAAGATTGTTCTTACCACCAAGCCTGACAATCTGAGTTCATGTCCCAGAACCCACATAGTGAAAGGAACAACTCCAACAAGCTATTCTCTAGTCTACACACACACAGACACACAGACACACACACACACACACATGCACAATAAATAAAGTTTTTAAAAAATTATGTTTCTCCTTTAAGCTCAGCACTTGGAAGGCAGAGGAGGGTGAATCTCTGTGAGTTCAAGGCTAGCCTGGTCTACAAAGCAAGTTCCAGGACAGCCAGGGCTACACAGAGAAACCCTGTCTTGAAAAAAAACAAAATAAATAAATAAACAAATTTTAAGTTCCTAAACCATACTAAGGTTAACATATATTTTCGACATATAATATAGAGAACAATATTACTATATTACTACAAGGGAAAACCATTTATGGTACATTTCTGAATTATATAGGAACAAATCCTCTTTTATATCTGGGAAACTTCTTCCTGAGTTGTACAGAGAATAGTCAGAAAAGCTAGAATTACCTGGATACCATGTCCATTCCTGCATCTATTTAGCTTTATTGTTCCAGTGGAATTGCCAGATAAAATGTAGGATAAAGCATTACATGAGACACACTTATACTGAAAAATGAGGGTATGAGGCTGGAGAGGTGGCTCAGGGTTAAGAACATGTACTCTTCTTCCAGAGGGCCTGAGTTCAGTTCTTGGCACCCCTGTTGGGCAGCTCACAACCGCCAGAATCAGGAGATCTGACTTCCTCTGTGAACCCTGCAGGCACCCACACACATGTGGCATACACACGGAAACATACACATAATTGAAAGATAAAATACATCTTTTTGGGGTTTTTTTTTGCTTTTTTGTTATTTTTTTGAGTCAGGGTTTCTCTGTGTAGCTTTGGAGCCTATCCTGGAACTCGCTCTGAAGACCAGACTGGTCTCAAGCTCACAGAGACCCACCTGCCTCTGCCTCCCAAGTGCTGGGATTAAAGGCATGTGCCATCACTGCCTGGCTAAAATACATCTTTAAAAACATCTAGTGTTTATCTCAAAGTCTAATTTGAGTGGGTATCCTATATTTTTATTTACTAAACCAAGGAATTATATCTTTCAGAATAAATGTACTTTAGAAAACAACAAACTTATTGACAAAAACAGATTTAGTCTCCTGGAAATTAAGTAGTTGTTTACCTTGTAGAAACTTCTTGAAGACCAAGCCACCATAAACACTTCCTGTAGAAGCAACTGTAAGAAAAAAATACAAAAAATGTAAAACAATTAAGTATATTTGACTTTAAAAAATCAATGAGACCATGAAAATACTGCCTTTAGATATGGAACATTAAAAGGAGCCCTTAGTAATGAGTTCAGTACAAATAGAGGGCAAAAATGGTACTAAAAGGCACAATGAATATGTGGGGGTTGATGACAACCAGTGGCAATTCTTTTCACCTAAATTTAGCACCTATAATCAACACCAGGACTGTTCCTTTACGTGCTGCTATACTTGAAAGAACAGGATTATGGAAAACTCTAAACTGCAACTATTGATCAGAGAGCATGGTGCCAGCAACTAACTTTGAGTGTAAGAGTCAATTAAAATATTGGCCCTTTTGAACCAATTTTGCTCTGAAATAGAAGATATTTTGCCAGTCAATTGGCTTAAGAATTATTTGTACCTAGATTTCAAAAGGCCGATTTCTTTGTCCTCTTTTTAAACTGAATTTAATTAGAACTTTACCGCGTCTTTTCAGCATCCTAGAGGCTGGCCCTCCCTAACGCTGATGCAGGGAGAAGCTGTTCTGAGTGCGCTGAAGTGTGAACCTCTGTGATGAAAAACCAAAGTCATCTTTTAAAGAGTGGGCTTAGTGAATCTAAACACGGAGCACACTGAGGTAGCTAACACTACTCTTTCTCTTGCTTCAGAAATGTTAGCTGGTAGGCTTTTACCCATCAAGACAGAGGATCTGATCATTCTAAGAGCAAAGATATAATGATGCTGATATTAAACAAAATGAGGTTTCCTCAACAAGGAGTTGGAAGAAAAACTGAAGGAAGTTACCTCAAAAATATGAAAATCAGGGAGAAAATTTTAGAAAAAAAAGTTTCATAAACCCACTATCTAAATAATGGAAACTGCTGTAGAATAACCACCAACAAAATTTCCCACATCTGAGGGCTCAGTGGTTAAGAGCACTGGTTGCTCTTCCAGAGGACCTGTGTTCAATTCCCAGCACCCACATGGCAACTCAAAATTGTATGTAACTCCAACTCCAAGGTACCCAACACTCTCACATAGATATACATATAGGCAAAACACTAATGCACATAAAATTAAAATAGATAAAACATTAAAAAAAATTTCTCACCAGGCGATGGTGGCACACGCCTTTAATCCCAGCAATTGGGAGGCAGAGGCAAGCAGAGCTCTGGTGTGGGAAGTCCTTCTATATATGTATTGCTTTTATTGGTTAATAAAAAAGCTGCTTTCGGCCAATGACTTAACAGAATGTAGCCAGGCTGGAAGAGATATATATAGAGAGAGTAGGCAGAGTCAGGGAGAAACCATGTAGCCACCACACGAAATAGGTGCCTCCACAGGAGCCCGCTGAAACTTTGCCAGTCGGCCAGACCTTGTGGTAATGCACAGAGCAATGGAGATGGGTTAGTTTAGGAATAAGAGCTAGCTAGAAATACACTTAAGCTATTGGCCAAACAGTATTGCAAATAATAAAGTTTCTGTGTGATTATTTTGGGTCTAAGCGGCAAGGAACAAATGAACAGGCTCCGCCTACAGATTGGTGCAACAACGTAGTCTGAAAAGTTTGGGGCTGATGCCTGCCACCCACTTGGGGTCCGGATGCTTTTGTGCCCACTCAGGGTCGGCAGAAAGTTGCTCAGACCATGCCTGCAGCTCAGTCTTCCTCACCTGGGCAGGCGGCTGGATCAGGAGCATGGCGCATTCCAGCCACCATACACAGGGATATTTCCAAGCCGCACAGTGCATTGTATGGCAGATTCAGCTTTTACTCAGATAAAAAGGGTTTATGTGCTGCATGCCCAGAGTTGAGGTGGTGAGGACGGCTCCCACTCAGCAGTTCCAAAGAGGTGGTGAACTACCTCCACCATATTGAAAGCCTGAGAGAGGTGGAGCCAACATCCAGGGCCGTTGTGACTAAGCTGCTTACCATTTTAAAAGTGCTCCTGTTCAGAAAATTATTACAGATATGCAGTAAAGACAAATTCATATCAAAAAGACCTCTAAATGGGTCACAATGTTGGATAAATGTACATAGGCTTGAGAGAGAGAGAGGGAAAAAAGTATAGACAGTTATAAAAGAGTACAGACAGTCATAGATTAAAGGAATAAAAATTATAAAATAAATATTAAATTTGTAAAAAAAAAGTAATAGAGTAAGGCAAATGAGCCACATAAAGATGGAAAACACACAGAGAGTCTGGATTATGTATATTATTGTGTTTTCTTTGAATTTTTTTGACTGTGAATGAGTTAAGTATTGAGAGACATTTCATTGTATGGGCTGCTAAGCTAAACCAATATATATTTTAAAGGTATCTTGACTTCAAAATTTGGGTCTAAGGATTTTTTGCTTTGGAAAGGGGTTCCTATTTTGTTTCCACAGAGGATAAGAACCTGTGGATTCCTTCCAGACTAATGTGATTTGATGGACCAAGAGCCCCCAAAAGGTCGCCATAAATACCCCCAAAATTACTTCACCCAACAAAAAGCAGGAAGTAGTTTGGAAAGTATTACACCCAAATTCCCAAATATTGTTTATAAATGTTTGTTTACATTTAAAGGGGGATATGCTATAGAGATTTGTATTGGTATGTATCTTGGTTTATTGATACAAATTTAAGATTAATTTTGTTTTATATATATATACACACACACACTGCTTTTGATTAAGGTATTGTATTTGTGCAGCTCATTTAAAAATGTAATGTATAATTAATAAATATAGATTAATAGAGAGTCATCTATAATAGTCAAGCTTGTAGTCATATTAGCTAGGTTTTCTAGATGTACAGAGATGTATTTCAGATAGATAGTCTTCAGATCTTTCTAAGACTACATAATATGGCATTTAAAATGTTTTGGCCGGGCGGTGGGGGCGCACGCCTTTAATCCCAGCACTTGGGAGGCAGAGGCAGACGGATTTTTGTGAGTTCGAGGCCAGCCTGGTCTACAAGAGCTAGTTCCAGGACAGGCTCCAAAGCTACAGAGAAACCCTGTCTCGAAAAACCAAAATAAATAAATAAAATAAAATAAAATGTTTTAAGAACTTAGGACTTTTCATGACACTGAGACACATCTGCTCCTGGCAGCACCAATCTACTTCAAGAGGATGAAGGGCATCAAAGCAGCTCCTCATGGAGTTTGTTAGCCATTTGGGCAAGAAATTGCTCTTGCCTGAACTACTTGCCTGGACTTACAGGACCCACAGAAAAATGACTGCTGAAGTTGCCTAAAGAAGGTGAGCCAGTACTTTGGGGTTCCTACTTCATGAAAGAGTCTTCCAGACATTCTGCAGGACACAGAAGAAAGTGACTGACAAACTGCCAATATAGGTGGAACTGTCTTTGAAATTTCCTGATTCATGGAAAATTCTGCCAGATACAATAGGTCAGTAGGCTGAAGATGGGTGACAGCAACATTACAGAAGAACTTTGGGTGACTGTCCAGGCAGAGAGATGTTTCTGTCAATTCTAGAATTTTGGAAGTTGCTTACAGTGCACTTCCTGTTTACTTAGCTAATATTATATCCTTCTGGAGTCTTTGATGGAGTTGAAGAATAGATAGTTATAATTATAGTTTTCCTTAGTTATGATAAAAGATAAAGTAGATATAAATATTGTAACTGTAATTCTTGCTTGATACCAGTTTTGTTATATGTAATTTTACTGTGTTAAAGTTAAAACTTTCCTTTTTATTTAACCAGAAAAAGGGAAATGGTGTGGGAAGTCCTTCTGTATATGTGTTGCTTTTATTGGTTAATAAAGAAGCTGCTTTCAGCAGATGACTTAACAGAATATAGCCAGGCTGGAAGATATATATATATGGAGAGAGAGAGAGTGTGTGTAGGCAGAGTCAGGGAGAAGCCATGTAGCCACCACAGGAGACCTCCACTGGAGCCCACTGAAACTTTGACCACAGATTAATGGAGATGGGTTAGTTTAGGATATAAGAACTAGCTAGAAATACACGAATGAACAAACAGGCTCTACCTACAGATCTCTGTAAGTTTGAGGCTAGCCTGGTCTACAAGAGCTAGTTCCAGGACAGGCTCCAAAGCTACAAAGAAACCCTGTCTCAAAAAACCAAAAAAAAAAAAAAAAAAAAAAAAAAAAAAAAAAAAAAAAAAAAAAAAAAAAAAAAAAAAAAAAAAAAAAAAAAAAAAAAAAACCAAAAAAAACCAAAAAACCCATATCCAAAGGACATGAGTTACATGGAAAAGGCTGAGCACATGGCACGATGGAGGAAAACCGACCCCACAGCAAGGCCCAGTACTGTGAATTTTCAGAACAAAGATCAGCAACTGCTGATCACTCTCTTCTCACTGAGCACAATTAGACACATTTTATAGGCTCCTTTGAAAGTGCAGAGCAATTATGACAAAACTAAGTCCAAGTCAAAAGAATGGGAACAGAATTCATGTCATTTCCAAGGCTTGTCTTAAAAACATTTGAGTTATAAGCCTTGTTCCCTTTCTCCATCCTTAGTTGAAGGGATAGATATTAGAGGACTAGGGGACATTAAGCCACAAGGCTGAAATATTGTGGATTCTACTTTATTTTTTTAAAAACTTTATTTTTTGCACATTGGTATAATGATGTCAGGTTCTCTGGAACTGGAGTTACAGACAGCTGTGAGCTACCATGGGGGTGCTGGGAATTGAACCCAAGTCCTCTGGAAGAGCAGTCAGTGCTCTTAACCACTGAGCCATCTCGCCAGCCCGTGGATTCTACTTTAAAGCAAATAACTCCCTGTATGTCTACACTCATCTGATGGTAAAATAAAGCAAAAACAAACATCCCATATGTTAAATCACTGAAATTTCAAAATGTATCTATTAAATATAATAATACAAAGATAAAGAAAGTATTATATAAGCTTACATGGAGAAAAAATAGATCATATACAGAATAATCATAAAGACCAGAATTTTCAATATCAACAGTAGAGTTACAAAGCAACATTGAAACGTCATTGAAATTCTGAAGAGAAATTAATTCTGACTTAGAATCCCATTCGCTGACAAACTACCAGTCAGGTGTGGAGTGAAGACTTTTTCAGAAATATAATGTCTCAAGAAATTTATCTTCCCAGCATGCTTTGCCAGGAAGCAACTACAGTCTAAGAGCCACCAAAACAGTGAGTAAGCCAAGAAATAAAGATATTGGGATTCAGAAGCAAGAGACACTCAGAGAAAACCCCAAAATAAATAGCTCTATATACTAAAATCAGAAGATATCAAAACTAGAGCCGGTTAGAGGCCATCATGGTGGCTTATACTGTAATCCTACCGCTCGGAGGCTAAGGTGAAAGGACTACTATGAGTTCCAGGCCAGCCTGCCTACGGTGAGACCCTATCTCAGAAAACCAAACCAAGAGATTGGAGCTGTACCTTGGTTAGAAGAGTGCCTGCCTAGTATGAACAAAGCCCTGTGTGGATCCCCAGCGGCACATAAGCCAGGTGTGGTAGCATACACCTGTAATTCTAGCATTCCTCTGGAAGTAGAGGAAAGAGAAGTAGAGTCATACTTGGCTACATGTTGAGTCAGAGGCCAACCTGGGTCACATGAGACTCTTTCTTTAAAAGTCAGTAATAACAATGCCTTTAAAAATTTTAAAGGGGCTAGAGAGATGGCTTGGCAACTGACAGCAATTAGTTCTCTTAAAAAGAACTAGGGTTCAGTTCCCCACTGGGCAGCTCACAACTTCTATAATTCCAGATCCAGAGGGATCCAACACCTCTAGCTTCAATGGTATTCACATGCACAGACATACATACAGAAACACATATACAATTAAAAATAAACCTAAAAGGGCTGGGCGGTGGTGGCACATGCCTTTAATCCCAGCACTCAGGAGGCCCTGTCTTGAAAAAAAAAATCAAAAAAATAAAAAATAAATCTTTTTAAATGAAAAAGATATTATAATACAAATATGTTTAGAAACAGGTAATATTAAAATAATCAGTTAAAGTGGCTAAAAGTATCAGCCTTTAGGAGAAAAAAGTCAGGGGGTTGGGCTATCTCATAGCTCTCTTGGTGTGTGTGTGTGTGTGTGTGTGTGTGTGTATGCAAGTGTACCATCTGGGTGTATGTGAAAGAAGTTGTGTGCATGCATTCATGTGAAGGCTAGAAACTGATATTGTGTTTCTTCCTTAATTATTTCTTTACCTTATTTTTCCTCTTCTTCCCCTCCTGCCCCCCCCACTTCTTTTTGATTTTTGAGACAGATTTCTCCATAGCTTTGGAGCCTGTCCTGGAACTCGTTCTGTAGACCAGGCTAGCCTTGAACTCACAGAGATCTGCCTGTCTCCACCTCCCAAGTGCTAGGATAAAAGGCATGCACCACCACCGCCCGGCTTCCCCCCTTCTTTTCATGTGTATGTGGTACTTGAGTGTTTGCATGTGTGAGCATGCATGTGAAGGACCAAGACTGATAGGCATCTTCAATTGCTCTTCCATATTCTTTGAGGTAGGGTTTTTAGAGCCCTGAGCTCATATATGGCTAGTCTCACTAACCAGTTTGCTCCTGGCATCCCTCGTCTGTGCCTACACCCATCTAGCATCTACATAAGTTCTGGATATCTGCACCCTCAGCCTAGCCTGACCTGGAACTCATTATGTATGCCAGGCTGAATTCAAATTCACAGCAACCCTCTTGCCTCAGCCTCCACGTCTGGCTTGATCTATCCTACTACTAAAATTGTGTGCCTGTATAACTTATAAAACCTAAAACAAAGGAAGTTTCCAAAAATTAATGAAGTAGATCTCCATGTGTTAACATAAAACACTGCCCACTTTTATTAAAAGGCACTGGCACTATCATATGCTAATTTCATTTGTTAAAAAATTCAGTAACTCTGCACACATACACAGAAAAGTCTAGAATATACACTGAATGCTAATAATTATTTCAGGGAGTTAGATAACTAGAAAATGTCACGCTCTATCATTGCTTCTGTAATGACACACTATGTCAAGTGTATATCATCGGTTTTCTTTGTTTGTTTTGTATTTCATTCTTCCAGACAGGGTTTCTCTGTGTAGCCCTGGCTGTCCTGGAACTCATTCTGTAGACCAGAATGACCTCAAACTCACTGAGATCCACCTGCCTCCTGAGTGCTGGGATTAAAGGCATGCACCACCACCGCCCAGCCATTTTTTTAAATTTATTTTTTATTTTATATTCTTTGGTGTTTTTGCCTGCATGTATGTCTGAGGATGTGAGAAGCCCTGGAACAGGAATTACAGACAGTTGTGAGCTGCCATGTGGGTACTGGGAATTGAACCTGGGTCCTCTAGAAGAGCAGCCAGTGCTCTTAACCGCTGATCCATCTCCCCAGTCCCCATCTTTTTTTCTTGACAGACTATAAACTAACTACATGAAGATCAGAAATAACAAAGCAGTGCCATTTATGCTAGACATACTGAGGAAGTCCTTTATGTTCAAAATGCCTATGGAACTGGGTGTCTTGATAAGAGCATACACCATTTGTCATTTCATTTCCCTTTCCTTTATTTTTGCCTCTTTTGCAATTGCCAAAGTCCATACATGGAAAAAAACGTAAAACTTGATATAATTTTGTTGTGAAAGAATAGCTTAAAATCAAGATCAAAAGTAAAATTGTTTTTGAGCAATTTTAATTTAAGATAGCTATAGAGTCTTACAATAAGAATAATTTTTTATCTTCCCTATATTGAACACTTACAAATTAATTACTAAATACTTATTAAAATCATCTTGGTTTTATAGCTACACTAAAAAAGAGTGTAACAAATTGGAAACTTTACACGAACTATGACATGCGTAGCAATAAAACAACTGTCAATGATTTCTGCCTCCACTTACTAGTCACTGCACAACGGAGAGAACTCGGTGCCTGCTTAGAACTTAACGCGTCTATGGAAACTGTTAGCTGCTCTTCTAGCGATGCTCCCTTGGGCAGTCCTGTTTCACACTTCCAGTGAATTATTAAATACCTCAAAATCTGAAAAGAATACGATTCAAATGAAACACAATCTTTAAGATCATGGTCCTAACAAATTTGTATGGCACAGTTAAAACTCTAAAATAAAATACTGTACTCCTGTTTATGAAATGTCAGATTTGCTTTTGTTCACAGCATAGTATTGTATCTAAACACAAAAAAATAGTTGGAAAGCCAGCTTGGGAGGCAGAGGCAGGCAGAACTCTGTGAGCTCGAGGCCAGCCTGGTCTACAGAGCGAGTTCCTGGATAGCCAGGGCTGCTACCCAGAGAAACCCTGACTCGGATTAAAAAAAGAAAAAAGATCCAGGCGGTGGTGGCGCATGCCTTTAATCCCAGCACTCTGGAGGCAGAGGTAGGCGGATCTCTTGTGAGTTTGAGGCCAGCCTGGTCTACAGAGTGAGTTCCAGGACAGGCTCCAAAGCTACAGAGAAACCTTGTCTAAAAAAAGAAAGAAAAAAGAAAGAAAGAAAGAAAAAAAAAAGGATGCTGGAGAGGGGCTGGAGAAATGGTTCTAAGATTAAGAGCACTGGCTGTACCTGCAGAACAGAGTTCAGTTCCCAGCACCCATAAGGCACCTACCTCATAACCTTCCGTGTGCTTTGCAGACCAGGGCGGCCTTGAACTCTGAGATCCACCTGATTCTGTCTCTGCATCCCAAATGCTGGGGTTAAAGGTGTGTGCCATCACACCAGGCCAAAAAGACTTAGTTTTATGTGTATGAGTGTTTTGTCTGTATACACATACGTGTACCACATGCTTGCTGCCCACAGAGGTAAGAAGGCAGCATTGCCACAAGGGTGCTGCGAATCAAACTCCAGGTCTTTGCGAGGGTGACAAGCACTCTAAAATTTCTCAGCCAACACTTTTTTTTCTTTTCTTTCTTTCTTTTTTTTTTTTTTTTTTTTTGACGGCAAAGAGCTCTGAGTAAGCAAATTTGGGAACTAAGATCCTGATTTGTACCAGAGTTCTGAAGGCAGTTTCCAGGCACTTCTACAATCTAACAGCTTCCTTCACATCATCTTCTGATTTCCTGTGCGCCCTCTGTTCGGATTTTTCCAGCGTCTTTATGTATAAAGATAGCAGTTGGGAAAAGAATACTGGCTGGTGAGTCAGAGCCCTGGGTTCTATCCCGGGTTCTGTCATCTGTAACATCTAATCCCCCAGCTTCCTCTGACGATGACAAAGAAGTCACAAGGACCACGAATATTCTAAGTCACCTCAGCGCTTGTGATTCTATCCCTGTTCACCTGTGCAGTGTTCCTTAGGTCTGAAGCTAAGTGCCCCATTAGGAGATGGCCGCAAAGTTCAGCACTGAAATGAACACATGCCGCTAGCCAGCACCGGGCCATCTTCTAGAACAGTTCTCAGTCCACAGATATGGAGAACCTAGCACGAACCCTTGGATTCAACCTTTGTCATTCAGCCTCACGGTGGCTGCCAGGGGGTCGTATCACACCTTGTCCTCATGTTCCCGTTTTTACATGGCTTGGTGCCTCCTTGCCTATCCTCTGACTCCCTGGTCCACCCTTTAATGAATGCACACTTCCTTCCCGCCTTTTCGATCCCCCTCTTACATAGATGGGTACAAAACGCAGGGAATCAAGTTGGCCGACTTCCGATTCCCCTCTCAGAATCAGCTCAGGTTTGGCAAACACCATACATAGTTCTTGGGCCTTCGCGTTCTTAGCTTTAGACGGTGGTGTTAGCGTGCATGAAGGCAAGCCCGGAATACACTGGTTCCTCACAAAGGACCCACGAAGGTGATGGATAGTCCAGCACCTCCATACCTCGGGCCTCATGCCCTCCCCACAATCACAAAGAAAGCGGGATTTAAAATTGTCTAGCCATTCACGGCATTTTTTCCTGCACCTCAGAAAACGCCAGATCCCGTCGCCCAAACTTTGAGGTCTCCTCACAATGCCCTCTTCTCGGAAAAGTGTCTTTCTCTCCCTTCCCTGAATCACCTCGCAGACAGCCAAAGCCATCCTCTCCATTCTGTAAGGAGAGCGGCCACGGAGCTCAGGGTTGCTGGATGCTCAAAACGTCTTCCTCAGCTTCCTTCGACCCGGGTTAGCGCCAGACCAGGCGGCCGGCAGCCTGTTCCCTTCCCGCCCGACAGCGCGGTCGCCCCGCCCCCAGCCCTGGCGCCTGCGCAGTACGCGAGCTGCCTGAGGTCGCCCGCACCAGTAGGCGGCTGGGTGGGAGGACAGGTGGCCCAGCCGCCAAGGTTGGAGGCGAGCCGGGAAGAGGCCGGGCGGTGACTCCTCCTGAGGAGACTTTCCCACGGTCTCGCCAAGACGCGGCCCTCGGCCCTTTTCAAAGCGCTTTGACCGCCGGCGGCGTTTTCCAGGGCCGGTCCCTGGAAAGCTGCGGCTGCGTGGTGCAGGATTCTCAAGCTGGCTCTAGACCCCAGCCGGCTTCGCCTTCTGTTCTGAGGGCGGTGCCTAGGACCAGACTCTGCTCCCACATCTAACAGAGGGCTATATGGGTGGCTAATTAAGTCTGAATTTTAGGTGAACGATCTTTTTACCCCATATTGTGTATGTCGTGCCATAAGATTTGGGATATAAACTAAGGAAATTATTTTGAAATTCAGAGCTGAGAGCTGGGGGGCTTGTATCTGGCAACCTGTCTCCAAACCTCTCCCCAGTCTATTCCAGGAAGATACTGGGAGCTTCCCCCTCCCCACTAGACCCTTCCTTCCCCAAGTTTGACTTCAGAAAACGTCTGGCTGACAAGCAGCTCTGAGCGTCCCAGCTGGAAGGAAGTCCTATAGGCTGCAGAGCGGGCTTCATGAGATGGACATAGGCTCCCAGCTCCCGAGAATCTGACAGTTTGCCAAAAGAAGACACTGGCATGAGAGATTCTTGCCTGGCAACGAGTTACCCAAGAAGAAGGGTGGAATAGGGCGTTGGCCGCTTTCCTTCGGAGGAAATTCTTCCACTCCAGAAGCAGGGATTGCACAGAACAGACTGTGGAGTTGGCAGAGTGCCCGCCCAGTACCAGCCTTGGTGCCACTTCAAAGCACATGTCCCTTAGGAACTGAGCCACACCCCTTTGCTGTGTGCTAGAGCTCTTGCCCGCGTCCCCATCTCGGGTGCTCACAGCTAGGCAAACTGGAGAGGTGGTTTTTATTTTTTGGTTTTTTCGAGACAGGGTTTCTCTGTAGCTTTGGAGCCTGTCCTGGAACTAGCTCTTGTAGACCAGTCTAGCCTCGAACTCACAGAGATCTGCCTGCCTCTGTCTCCCGAGTGCTGGGATTAAAGGCGTGCGCCACGACCGCCCGGCTGGAGTATTCATTTTAATCATTAGAATTAATAAAAAGCCGACATTTAGGAAGCCACTGGAGTCTTTTCCTCCTTTTCACATCTCTTTTAGAATATTTCCCACAAAATGTCGGCTCAGCAGAAGCGGTCGGCCTTGAAAATACCAGCGGAGATGAAGCAGGTGAGGAACGATGGCTAAGGGCACAGCACTTGAGCTGAGGCGGCTGTCTTGGCTCTCAGCCTCCCCCTTGGAATGTGCCTCAGGGTTGAAGGTACAGGGAACACCCAACACTATCCCATGTGTAGGCAGATACCTAACAAAGCAGCCTGGGAAAGAGTGCCCTCACATTGGTCTAGGCAAAGTGGGGGGGCGCCTCTGCTGTGAGGGTCCACCTTCAGGACTCCCGCAGCATTTCCTCTTGTAATCAGACTTGACATTTGCTGAGCCCGACTCCCAGCTCTACACACCCTACTTTTTAGCTCCACTTGTTAAAAGTAATCCTTCTGTGTAACAGGTATTGTAAACAGTGGAAATGAGGCTCTGAGGAGAGGTTGTGTAACACTCAGTTTGTAAATGTCAGAACCTTAAGACGAAAGCATCCCTGAAGTCCTCTCTGTACTTCTCCCCATCTCCCCATCTCCCACCTGGCCACAGCCTGCCTGGCTGTCGGGGAGTTCTGTACTGTGCCATAATTGATGTTACTGTAAAATGTGAACCCCTCTACATGATCCAACGAACTACGGCGGTTATACCCTCCTCTCCCACAAACCACTGCTCACTTTTCCTACGCATCAGCCTGCATCTCCAACCTGTCTGTTTGGATCTACTAAGTAATATGCTGTTGGATGCCACATTATGAAAACATTTTTGCTCAGATTCCTTCCTCAGGCCAACAAATGCTATAGTCAGAAGGGATTGCTGAGGTGACCTTCAATAGGTTAAGAAGTGTGAGGCCTAAAGAAATTAAATTAAATGGCCTGCCTAAGATAAGGTCACTTAGTCCACTGGGTTGACCAAGAAGCCTTTGTGGATAACTGTATTTTCAGCCTGACCTTAGCTATCTGGTATCTTCCTTGAAGTGTTTCAGAGGCCTATTTTCACTGGTGTCTAGACTGTGTGGCATGCTGCCTGTGCCGTCGTTCCTCTGCTCACTCAGAAACTGAACTCACATTTCATGTCTTTTTTGGATATTGATTGTTCTGAGACAAAAACAAAACAAAAACCCTGTCTGGCCAGTTTTAAAACCCTACCCCAAGAGCCCCAGATTGACTCTGAAGCCCCCAAAAGACAAAAATGGGGGGCTTGAATGGAACCAGAACATCATAAGCAATGCTGCCAGGCAAACAGGGACATTTCAGGGACTGTTAAGCTGCCTTTTCCTTTCAGTGTGTTCTCTACACATATTCCAGACACTTCTTAGGTTGTACCTTAGTCTCCAGTTCTTCCAGGTCATTCATATGCCCTGAAAGAAGTCAACCTTAGGAATTTAGATGGAAAATATCCCTGGGAACGCCCCCCCCATTAAACTATTGTCAAATCAGGTTCATTTGAGGACTTTCTTCCCTGGGAAACAAGCAACTATCACAACAGGCTGTTTCCCACACAGTGAGAAAGGGTTAACTGCTTCTCTCAGGTCCTGAGAGAAGTCTGTCCCCCACCAGTTCCCATAACCGGGTTTCCTGAAATGGAGCACGTCCCAGGTGCCTCTCCACTAATCACATCCTTGCAAATGGGGCCATGAGCTCAGATTAGCTCATCCCTTCACCTTCTCCACCTGGAGCAGAGGATCTGGGGCAGCCTCACCACTGACTTCCCATCAGGGGTCAGATGGGAATGCTCTCACAGAGGGCAGGCAGGTTAGGGGCACCAGAGACCATCATGGAGCTCACTTCCACACCAGTTCATGGCCATGGCATCTGTTCCAAGGCTTGCAGGCAAAGAGCAATACCAAGGTTTATATAACGAAAATATTTTCCTCTTCGCCCCTATGCTTTTCTTCCTTTCCTTCTTAAAAGGACTGGCTCTGGTACAAAGTGGCTTCCTGTGTCTCCTGGCTGAGTCACCTAAGTCTGATTTGTCATCTGCCAGTTATCAGGTGCTGGGCCAGCCAGGAGATTTCTTTCCTTTCCTTTTCGTATCCATTCTCCCTTGCTGGGGGAGAAATAAACCTACAAAAAAACCTTTACAAAAACTTTACAAAAATGGTTCATCCCTCCATAACTGACTTTTTATCCTCTCTGTAACCAGAGCTGGATTTGTCCCGACAACTGATACACACTAGATGGGAAGTTGGCTTTGTGGCCAAGAGTATGGAGGCACCTGAGTAACCTGGTCACGCGTGGCCAAGTAAGCCTATTGATCTGAAGGTCAGACCATCAACTGGATTTTAAGACAAGTAGGCTCACTGGGACAAAGATTCATCTTGTAAGAGCCCCGTTAAAAAGATGTTAGTGACAAAAGTTGGGTCAGTCTTGGAGAAGGGTATCTCAGAGCACTTTACCGGGAACTCAGGCCCCACATCTCACAGCCAGTATGCTGGGACTCAGCTCTAAAAGTAACTAGATTTTACCCATTCTGGCTTCGATGGTTGTCTTCCTTCTCCAACTTCCATTTTCACGAGTTGAAGAGGCTGTGGGATCAAATGTCTAAAAGCATCTGGGTATCTATTTCCCTCACATTTTATCACTCATTATGGGTGTTAGGTTCTAATTTTCCACAACTAAAACAGGGAAATTCTCCAAGGGATATAGTTAAAATAACATCTATGAAATAATTTGAGCGTTAGGATCTTCAGATTACAAGAAATTTTAGAGGCCATTTAATCCAGCATTTCCCAGCCAGGGAAGCAATGCTTGGTCCCATTCCTTCCCTTCACCCCCATCCCACCTCCAAAGAGCTAGTCTCTTTCCTCTGTCTTTCCCTGGTATACAAGCAGTTTGCGCAGTGTACTTAAGAATGGGAATGACTGCCTTACTTCCCTTCCGACTATGTGCAATAGTTAAGCCATTGCTGCTCAAGTTGGTAGCTAGCATTTACTTGAATGTCTTCTGTTGGGGTCTGCCGTCACAAACCATTCCACTTTGGAAAGCACTGGTTTGGATGAACTTTTCCATCATGAGAGCTACCTTCTCCCTGCTGTTTCCCCAGCCCCGTGTCTTCCACTCAGCAGTCACAAATCTATCCTTTGAAACCACAGAGAATCCATATAATCCCCATATAAAAGGCCCTGGGGAATACTAGGGATGGTTATTGTTAACCTGTCATAGTGGCTCAGACCTGGCCTGAGTGATTGTATTATAGATGACCTGAGCTTGGCACACATGTTGTATCTCTAAAACATTGTATAAACCAGTTTCATGTGAATCAAATCATTTTAGACATACATGGAAGTTGACTGCTTTTTAAAACCCTGTTATCGGTTCTCTCATCAACGGAAATATGGGCTGGGCACTGAACCCAGGGTTTATCCATGCTCAGCAAGCACTCTACCACTGAGCTACATCACTTTCTGCTTTTGAAAGGCGTGCTGTCTAAGGGGCCTGCAGTGCCCAGGTTCTAGGCCCCGCACTTGCGCTTGTCATCTTCAGCTCAGCCTCCCAAGCGGCTCGGGGCCACCAGGCCAGACTGGACAGTCTTTGTCTAACGCAGAAGTCTCCCCTATCCGGTTCATACAAATCTAAATTTTCATGCATTATGTTTTCCTTCTGGCAAAATTTACCTACATAGAAAACATGCAAAACAACAATAATGGGCACAGCAAACACTACTGAGCGCTTATCTGGCACCCAGTGCCTTACACCTGACCTGTACTGCTTAATTTCTCCCCACAGCTTCCTTCTGTGAAATCACCCTAATTGTTTCCAGAAGAGGAAATTCAGGTTCAGAAAGGCTGCATTCCCTTCTAAGGTCACTCAATCAGACTGTGATAGACCAGAGTTCAAACAAGGCCAGAGTCTAGAGTCTATTGTCTTTACCCTCAAGAGGCTTCCGATGCCAGTCACGGTTAGAATGACTAAGTATACCACAATAAGAGTAAATTGGGCTAAGATACTGAAAACTGACCTAAATGTCTACGGCTTCAAAGATATACATAAAACTGACTCTTCTTGGATATGAGCACTGTAGGTTTCTAAGAACAACATATTCCAGTACATATTCTCACATATTCCAGTACAGCTTAGCTGATGAGCCCTCAGCAACTTCCCTTCAGCTGCTAGTATTAAATAGATACTGCCAGGTTTTATCTCTGGGGTATGGTTGAGAGTGGACACTTTTTGCCAGGGTCTTTGTACTCCCAGGGGTTAATGGCATGAGCTTTTTAGAAGAAATGGCTCACTATTGACTGGTAAAAAGTCACTGGGTATCATGATTGCTCCCAGCCTGCTCCTAGATGGGTCAAGATCATTCAGATGAGCCCAGTTTTTAATGGCATTTAGGTTTTGGAGTTAAAAATAGTTTCGCAGGGATGGAACATAAGTAAGCTCTGTTTCGAATCCAAACGGGGCAGAGATAAATGGAGGTGATAGCTCAGTGTCCTCCAGTTCCAGTTTCTTCCATTTAGACAAGACCAGCATGCAGTCAAAGCATCACTTAGAACAGAACACAGCCCTTGGGGTTCCTAGGACCCCAAACTTTCTGACACTGTCTAAGGAAGCTTGAGGTGGGACCCTTTTCCAGTCCTCTGTGCCCTACAGCAACTGCCCGCACCCATGAAAAGGCCCCATCGGACTAACATGTTGCCTGCAGTCTCGTGTGCAGACTTGCTTTCAAACACATGTTGATCCTTTGCACGTCATGCCCGAAGCTGACAAGCTGGTGTCCTGGTCTCTGCTAGCCACAGTTAACTAAGCCTGTCTTCTGAAGGTGCACGCTCCCTTGGGAGCTCACCTTTCTAACCTTTCCTTGGACAGCCGTCTTACTTACATTCACAAATCAAAGACTGGTTGTGGGAAAGGATGCAGCTTTCTTTTTTTTCTCAGCCCGTTTCTGTGACTGGCAGAAGAATGAACCTGACCAAGTCAAGACAACTCAATCAGTCTTCAGCTTTAAACTCTGTCTCTTAGGCTCCTCTTACCAGCCCCATTCCTGTGGTTTTCTACCTGAGGGGTCAGTCATATGTCACTCTAACATCAGGAAAGGAGCATCACAGCCGAGTATCACTTTTCTGTCTTTCTTGCCTGATAAAAGTGTGGCTTCCCTCATTTGCGCTGAGACCATTGACTCTGCAGCAGGGCTCCCACCCAGGCGACTCCTGTGGTCTTGGTCTAGCTGGAGCACAGTAATGGTTTCTAGTGCCACTGCATGTCTCCCAGGGACTGCTGAACTTCCATCTGGAGCCTGGCCTGGCCCATTCACATGCTTTCTCTCTGGGTTTCTTGGCCCTTACTCCACAGCAGCCCCACAAGCACCCTGGCTTTTAGGTTCTATCATTCCCCCACATACCCATATAGACCTCTAAGGGGATGGGTACCAAGGAACTTTTCAGAATTTCCTCCAAATATCAAGGAGCCCAGGAAATCCAGGTTTAGGGGATAAGACGGAAGAGCAGGGCACGGTCCATATGGAAGGTTAAACCAGACTGTCTGCCTGCATGGGTCTACATGGACCCTGCTGCTAAGACTGAGGCAGTTTCCCCGCTACTGACTGCAGGTATGTTGAGACACTTTTTTCTTGGAGTCCCAGGAGTGAAGTAGAGTCCAGGCCAGTTCTGCCCACTACTGCTGGGCTGTGCCAAGGGAGTCAGAACACTCTTGCTCTCATGTCCTCAGCCTTTTCGGTGCTGCTCCAGTCCCAGAAATTTTATTTCCTATGTGAAAATCCACACGTCTTTTGCAATCCAACAGATGATGGCATAATCTCTGAACTTTAGGTTTACCGGATCTGTCTGTCTCTTGATATTTAGAGGAAGTTTCTGGAGGAAACCTTAAAATCCCTCTCAAGCACCTGGCTCTTCAGTTGAAGAGCCAAGCATCTTAAGAATAGTATCCTGCTGTAGAGTTGATTTGAGACAAACTTCTAGGCTCCAGCAATTCTCCTGTCTCAGCCTCCTGCGTAGCTGGAACTATAGGAATGCACCATTAGTATCTTTGCAAGCAGAAGAACCTGAGTTCTGAGTTCAATCCCCAGAACATTTATTAAAAATAAGTAAGTAGAGTCGGGCAGTGGTGGTGCATACCTTTAATCCCAGTACTCGAGAGGCAGAGGCAGGCGGATCTCTGTGAGTTCAAGATCAACCTGGACTACAAGAGCTAGTTCCAGGACAGGCTCCAAAGCTACAGAGAAACCCTGTCTCGAAAAACCAAAAACAAAAACAAAACAAAAAAAAGTAAGAAGATAGATAGATAGATACAGCTTATCATGCTGGTATCTTCTTACAATCCCAGCACTGGGGAAGGTAAAGACAGGCAGATAGATCCCTGGGGGCTCTCTGACAGGCTAGCCTAGCTTATTTGGTGAGTTCCAGGCCAGTGAGAGGCTCTGTCTCAAAACAAACTGTCGGAACACAGTCCAGGAATGGAGTCTGTGAGAACTCTGAGTGCTTGTGACCTTATTTTTTCAAAGCATGGACTTGATGCCATACGGTGGTGGCACTCGCCTTTAATCCCAGCACTCGGGAGGCAGAGGCAGGTGGATTCCTAAGTTTGAGGCCAGCTTGGTTTACAGAGAGAATTCCAGGACAGTCAAAGCTACACAGAGAAACCCTGTCCCAAAAAACCAAAACCAAACAAACAAAAAAGCACAGATTTGTTCTTAAAATGTGTTTTGTGCCCCTCAAGTGTAGTGGGTAGGAGCATGTTTACCGGAGATTATCCGTCACAGCCGGCCATACTTCCATGGGAAAACATGCTTTTCCTTCATGCAGCTTGCTCACCACATGCAACTTGACCTTGTGATTGTACACTTTACTCATGTAACTCCCAATAACCTTCAGAATATAAATTGTCTAATGTTCTGAATAAAGTTGGCTATTGCATGAGATTTTAGTTCACCTCACTTATCAGCTCCTTTCTCCCAGGTCCCACAGCTGCTGGAATGGTAAACACAAACAAATGGTGGATGGCACTTGATGAATGGCACTAAAATTTGTCCCCTGGCCTATATACACATACATACACAAAACACATACATACACAAATACCTGTGTTTGCACAGATGTTCACAAGGCAGTGAGGGGGAAGAAGGAGGAAGAAGGGAGGGAGGCAAGAGGAGAAAGAGAGAGATCACTAATGCATGAAACAATCCCACACCAGTTTGGAATTATTATTGATAAAAAGGGTTATTTATTTTAAAGGAAAAAACTTACAGAACACCGTCCTAGACAACAGCCCTCTACACAACCCGGAAAAAAGTCTAGTTGCCAGAACTGGAGTACAAAGCAAGAGAGCGAGAGGAGGGCAGCCGCTGCCTTTTAAAGCAAAAGAGACCACGCCCCAGTGGGCTGGGATCTCAAAGGCTATTGGCTGAAGGAGCAGAAGGAGCTCCCGCAGCAGATCACAAAAACTAATAATTTGCCGGGCAGTGGTGGTGCACACCTTTAATCCCAGAACTCGGGAGGCAGAGGCAGACGAATCTCTGTGAGTTCGAGGCCAGCCTGGTCTACAGAGTGAGTTCCAAGACTGGCTCCATAGTTACTGAGAAACCTTGTCTCAAAAAAAACAAAAACTAAGACTTAACTAAGATTCAGGTATCTTGGTAGGGAACCTATGCAGAGAGCAGTCCATATATAAAGTTCTTTCTGCTGCTTAAATGATGGAACACAGGCTGGAGATAAAATAATTGGGATGGGCTGGAGAGATGGCTCAGAGGTTAAGAGCACTGGCTGCTCTTCCAGAGGTCCTGAGTTCAATTCCCAGCAACCACATGGTGACTCACAACCATCTATGAGACCTGGTACCCTCTTCTGGCGGGCAGGCATACATGCAGACAGAACATTGTATACATAATAAATAAATAATTTTAAAAAAAAGACTTGAATGACTGACCCTGCTCACCTCTAAGTACATTCCACCCGAAAGCAATTCATTCTGTATGTTGAGTAGCTGTGCCTGCAAGCTTAGAAAAGCAAGTGGCAAAAATGTATATATAATTAAATTGGTTTTTGTTGTTTAAAAAAAATAATTGGGAAATAAACTAGGGATATGGTTCAGTGGTAGAACATCTGCCTAGCATGCATTCTCCATACTATAACACAGACAAGGCCATACTATTCAATATGAAAACACTCAGTTTAGTCTAGTTCCAGTACAGAATCCTCTTCCCTCCCAAGATCTTCTCTGTCTTCATTAGTTTGTTACACAGTTAGCTACAAGCCTATGAGATGAGTGTGTTATCCTCCCTTGTGGTGTTCATAGCTTGAAATGGAACGTGACCATTGGACAGAGATAATCCAGGATGGAGTTCTGGATGATGCATTATAATTCCAGAATTGAGGCAGAGGCATGCGGATCATATGGCATGTCCAGGTATAGTGGCATTTCACTTGTATTTTAATAAAACTTCCCTGAGGATCAGAAAAAGTAAAACAGCCACACTGGCCAGCTTTATAGATCAGGCAGCAATAACACACACCTTTAATCCCAGTAGCCATACTAGTTTGTTTAGAAACCAGGCAGTAGTGGTGCACGCCTGTAATCCCAGAACCTGAGAGGATTATAAAATGGGAGGAGACAGCTCTCAGTCACAGTCTCATTCTGAGATTCCTGGAGGCATGATTGTCATTTCAGACTGAGGTAGAGGTAAGAGCCAGTGACTGGCTGTTTTGCTTTTCTGACCTTCAGGTTGAGCCCAAATACCCGTTTCTGGGTTTTCTATTAGTTGTGCAACATCCAGGCTGGGCAGTGATGGTGCACACCTTTATTCTAGCACTTAGGAGGCAGAGGCAGGAGAATCTCTGTGAGTTAAGGCCAGCCTGGTTTACAGAGCTAGTTCCAGGACTACAAAAGAAACCCTCCCTTGAAAAGCAAACAAACAAACAAACGAATGAATGAATGAGAAAGAAATAGCATGTCCAAGTGTTTATTTCCCATGTTTTTAGACAGACTATATAACCCAGGCCAGCCTCGAACTCTGTGCAGTCTAGTTGGCCTCGAATTACTTACTGAGCCTCCTGCCTCTACCACTGAGTGCTGAGATTATAGACCTGTGTCACCATGAATAGCATGTTTAAAATGTTGGGAAAATATCTAGAGTTCCATGTGGTTATGATATAAAGTAAGGAGGGATGCATCATGATAAAAGTCTTGGAGAGAGCAGGGATGGAAGGAACATACCTAAACATAATTAAGGCAATACACAGCAAGCCAACAGCCAACATCAAACTAAATGGAGAGAAACTCCCAGCAATTCCACTGAAATCAGGAACAAGACAAGGTTGTCCATTCTCTCCATATCTATTCAATATAGTTCTTGAGGTCCTAGCTAGAGCAATAAGACACCAAAGAGAGATCAAGGGGATACAAGGTGGAAAAGAAGAAGTCAAAATCTCACTATTTGCTGATGATATGATAGTTTACATAAGTGATCCCAAAAATTCTACCAAGGAACTTCTACAACTCATAAACACATTCAGCAATGTAGCAGGATACAAGATTAACTCAAAAAAATCAGTAGCCCTACTGTACACAGATGATAAAAGGGCTGAAAAGAAATCAGAGAATCAACACCCTTCACAATAGCCACAAATAGCATAAAATATCTTGGAGTAACTCTAACCAAACAAGTGGAAGACTTGTATGACAAGAACTTTAAATCTTTGAAGAAATAAATTAAAGAAGACACCAGAAAATGAAAAAACCTCCCATGCTCTTGGGTGGGCAGAATTAATATAGTAAAAATGGCAATCCTACCGAAAGCAATCTATAGATTCAACGCAATGCCCATCAAAATCCCAACAAAATTCTTCAAGGACCTTGAAAGAATGGTACTCAACTTCATTTGGAAAAGCAAAAAAACCAGGGTAGCCAAAACAATCCTGTACAATAAAAGAACTTCTGGAGGCATCACAATCCCTGACTTCAAACTCTACTACAGAGCTACAGTACTGAAAACAGCCTGGTACTGGCATAAGAACAGACAGGAGGACCAATGGAACCGAACAGAAGACCCGGATATCAATCCACGCATCTTCGAACACCTGATCTTTGATAAAGAAGCAAAAAATATCAAATGGAAAAAAGAAAGCATATTCAACAAGTGGTGCTGGCATAACTGGATATCAACATGTAGAAGAATGAAAATAGACCCATATCTATCACCATGTACAAAACTCAAGTCCAAATGGACCAAAGACCTCAACATAAAGCCAGCCACACTGAACCTTATAGAAGAGAAAGTGGGAAGTACACTTGAATGCATTGGCACAGGGAACCACTTCCTAAATAGAACCCCAGCAGCACAGACACTGAGAGAAACAATTAATAAATGGGACCTCCTGAAAATGAAAAGCTTCTGTAAAGCAAAGGACACGGTCAACAAGATAAAACGCCAGCCTGGGAAAAGATCTTCACTAACCCCACATCAGACAGAGGTCTGATCTCCAAAATATACAAAGAACTCAAGAAATTAGACACCAAAAGATCACATAATCCAATAAAAAATGGAGTACATACCTAAACAGAGAACTCTCAACAGAGGAATCTAAAATGGCTGAAAGACACTTAAGGAAATGTTCAACATCCTTAGTCATCAGAGAAATGCAAATCAAAACAACTCTGAGATTCCATCTAACACCTGTAAGAATGGCCAAGATCAAAAACACTGATGACAACTTATGCTGGAGAGGTTGTGGGGAAATGGGAACACTTCTGCATTGCTGGTGGGATTTCAAGCTGGTACAACCCCTTTGGATGTCAGTGTGGCAATTTCTCAGAAAATTAGGAAACAACCTTCCTCAAAACCCAGCAATACCACTTTTGGGTATATGTCCAAAGGATGCTCAATCGTGCCACAAGGACATGTGCTCAACTATGTTCATAGCAGCTTTGTTTGTCATAGCCAGAAACTGGAATCAACCTAAATGCCCCTCAATCGAAGAATGGATAAAAAAAAAGTGGTACATTTACACAATGGAGTACTACACAGCAGAAAAAAATAACGACAGCTTGAATTTTGCAGAAAAATGGATGGAGCTAGAAAACATTATTTTGAGTGAGGTAAACCAGACCCAGAAAGACAATTATCACATGTACTCACTCATAGTTGGTTTTTAAACATAAAGCAAAGAAAACCGCCTCCAAACCACAATCCCAGAGAACCTAGACAACAATACGGACACTAAGAGAGACTTACATAGATTTAATCTACGTGGGAAGTAGAAAGTATAAAAAGACAAGATCTCCTGAGTAAATTGGAAGCATACGGACCTTGGGGGAGGGTTGAAGGAGGGAGGAGAGAGGCAGTGAGGGGAGCAGAGAAAAATGTAGAGCTCAATAAATAATATGGAAAAAATAAAAATAATAAAAGGAGGGATGAAGTAAGGCTGGAGAAGTACTCAAGGCATGTAAACTCCACTACAAAGCTCCTAAGGATTTTAGCAGGTGAGTGTTCTCTGTCAAACTGATGGTCTAAATGCCATCCAAGATGCCCAGTGAGTAAGATAGTCCAGGAAAGAGATATGGAATAAAGACAAGCCTATACAAAACACCACCACCATCAGAAACAAGTGAAAAAACAAAAACAACAACAAATGCACAGGAAAGCATGGAAACCATAAGCCAAGAGAAGTGTTGTCATCACGCCTAGAGGACAATGAGCAGCAACTAGAATAAGAATAGGATCACTGGTGACCAATTTGTCAGCAGCCTAGAGGAGTAAAGCCTATATCTGGGCTGCATTAGATCAATTGCCGGGATTGGGGAGATCAGGGGAGTAAAATGCTCATTTTACAAGCATGGGGACCTGAGTTCAGATCCCCAGCAGCTGTGTAAATGCCAGGTGTGGTGCCTGTAACCCCAGAACTGGGGTATTGCAGAGATAGGCAGACCCCCAGCTCAACCAAAACTGAGAATCCAGGTTCAAGAATAGATTTTCTCAAAATGTACAGTGGAAAATAATAAAAAAGGGAACCCACTGTCCAACTCCTGGCCTACACACACACAGACACACACACACCACACACCACACACGCGCACACACACAAACACACACGCAAGGAGCACATGGAGATTGAAATGAATGAGGAGGGAACCCACTGTCAACTCCTAGCCTACACACACACAGAAGAAACACAAGGAGATTGAAGTGAATTTGATATGGGATGTTAGAGAGGAAAGAGGATGAACTGAGTGAGTGGAAGGAGGGAGGTGCTACTTTCTGATATGCAGTGTGACCAGGTTTGGGTGGGGAAGACCATGTGCAAATGTGTGTGACCATGTGTGTATTAAATCAATCACTTCAAAGCATCTCTCACCTTCCATCTCTACACTGATGTTTTTCAAATGGGTTTCCTAAAGGCTGGTGACTCCAACTAACCAATATCTCCACTTGACTCAAAGATACTTTCAACCCAAGGTTCCAAAACAATAGTCTTCCCTCTTTTAAACCTGGCTATCCGTCCTCCTCCTGTTTGCTCATTAAATTCTTCACAAGCCCTTTTCCTCTCCAACAGAGCTGTGTGCAATTCATTTTTGCTCACATCTTACCGGATTTCCCAACTATGCACTTGTGTTTCCACTGCCACCACCTGAGTTCTGGCTACCATCTTCTCTCTCCCCAGCACCAGTGTAACGTCCTAACTGGCTTCTTTTCCACATAGACACCCTTTCCATCACCTCCCCACACACCAGCTAGCCTTTTTGAAAATCAAAGGCACCTATTTGACGTCCTTGTTTCAATAATCTCCAGGGCACTAAAGGTAAAAAATAAAAAATTCTTTATATGCTATAGATATCTCCCAGCTCTATCCCTTCCCATCTCAGTGATCTTAGGTAAGGTGTTCTAGCAATGTCTCTGCTTTCTTATCTGTGAAATGGGCTTAATGTTTACCTCTTCATGTTCCTAAAGGAGTTAAATAAGGGTGATGGCTCAGGATTTAAGAGCACCTGTTGCTCTTGCAGAGGACAAAGATTTGGTTCCCAGTCCCTACCTGGCAGCTCAGAACCATCTGTAACTCCAGTTCCAGGAGATCCAACACCTCTGGCCTCTGTGGGCACTAGACACAAATATGTACATGCAGGGGAAACACTTATGCATATAAAATAAAAAACACCTTTTAAAAAATTAAATAAGATAGGCTTGTATTCAGAAAGCAGAAGCAGGAGAATCATATCAAGTTGGGGGTGGGGAGCAGCTTGGTCTACATAGTAAGCTAGTTAGTTCCAGGCTGGCCATGGCTACGTAATAAGACTCTGGGAGAAAGAAGGAAGAAAAAAGGGGAGAGGTAGGGTGTAAACTGCAAGAAATAGTCTCCAACTAGCATTAGTAACTGCTATTACTGCTCCCCATTCTCCGACTTGTCGGTGCTTCTCAAAACCAGTTCCAAACTCAGGCGACATGTCCTGAGCAAATCTCCTTTCATCCTCTCTTTCGCCAGGTTACTGCTCTATGTTAAACTCTCTTACAACCTCTAAAGTTTCCTTTCATGACACTGATTGTACTTTGTGGTTATAACTGAGCGATCCTTTTATTACTGTCTATGATCCCCACCAGAGGGTCTTCCAAGATCCTAGCACAGTACCTGGCACATACTACGTCATAACCTTTGAATGAATGCTTGATTGAGGTGAGGAAGGAGCTAATGGGGCAGATGATTCAAGAAGGCTGTATGTATCTCAGGGTATAATACTAGCCAAGCAAGCACAAGGCTGAGGGTTCCGGGCCAACAAAAGGAAGAAGGAGGGTGAGATGATAACGTGTACAGGGTACCAAGGTTTCCTGCTTGGGCCGGGCGGTGGTAGCACACGCCTTTAATCCGAGTACTCGGGAGGCAGAGGCAGGTGGATCTCTGTTTGAGGCCAGCTTGGTCTACAAGAGTTAGTTCCAGGACAGGCTCCAAAGCTTCAAAGAAACCATGTCTTGAAAAAGAAGAAGGAGGAGGAGAAGGAGGAGGGGGAGGGGAGAAGGAGGAGGAGGAGGAAGAAGGAAGAAAGAAAGGAAGGAAGGAAGGAAGGAAGGAAGGAAGAGGAGGAGGAGGAAGAAGAGAAGGAGGAAGAGGAAGAGGAAGAGGAAGAGGAAGAAGAAGAAGAAGAAGAAGAAGAAGAAGAAGAAGAAGAAGAAGAAGAAGAAGAAGAAAAGATTTTTTGCTTTTAATTTAATCTGGTCATCAAGCGTGTTTAAATGGCCACCAGAAGTGAGGGCCATGAGGATTAGAAGGGATGAGACCTACAACAGGAACCAGAAGAATCAGTCTCAGTTGGAAGAAGGGAAACACCTCTTCCGTGGCACAGAAAGCTGAAAATTCAGTTCCAGCTCTAGCTGTGACAGCACAGCCAAGATCTTCCCATGAATCGTGCTTAGCCTGAGCAGGAAACTTGAATCCTCTGAGCAGCTCAGCATGCCTGGTGGGTACCATTCCATTCACTTTGGCAACGCACAGGAAAAGGAGGCAGAGGTTCTCTTTGTCATTGACTGCACTGATTCACTACCGTGCAAAATACCAAGTTTCCAGAGCAACCCAGGCGCAGAGCTGAGACAGTGATCTCAGCAGTCTCTTGACTGAGCATGCTTGCTTTCCAAATTGGGAAACAGTACAGTGAAGTAGGAATGTGGGAAGATAATGGCTGCCATGGACTGAGTGCTTACTACGAGGGGGATGCAGTACCTTACTGCAATAATTCACTCGGTCCCCCCATCTTAGGTGAGGAGACTCAGTTGCAAAGAAGGTAAGGACAGATTTAAGGTCCTACAACAAAACTAGATTTTATTTATCTATTTATTTTGAGACACAGTTTCACTCTGTAGTCCAGGCTGTTGTAGATACAGCCTCCAGAGTGCTTGGATTACATGTGTGAACCGCCATTCACACCTCCTAACTAGACAGTCATCTCAGTGGTCCTGACTCTAAAACCATTGCCGCCTTTCTTCTCGCCCCTCTGGTGCTCAGGATTAAACTCAAGGCCTTGTGTGTGCTAGGCAAGGGATCTACCTCTGAGCTACCCCAGATCCCAAATCTATGCTTTTAATTACTGTGCCGTACTCTTTCTCTGAACAGACTAGGAGTTAGAAGATAAGGAGTCTTTCTATGAGTTAATTCTGTTAACATGGACATCCACTTAGGTGTCTGAATAGCATTTTGCTCCTCAATAAATTAAGGGTGAAAGTTAGAATGTTTATCTTACAAGGCTTTTTGAAAGATTTACAATGCTTAAATTGGGAAATTAATATACAAAAGCTATTGTTTATGTCAATCACAAGACCTAATAACTCCAAATGGCCACAATCTAACAGGTTGTCACTGAGACCTCAGTTCCCATAATCCTGAGCAGCAGCAATCAATGGTTTCCAGTTTGTTTGGTGGTCAGCTAATTCTCATCCCATAATCAACTTTAATGTCCCCGGCAAAGTTTCCATAATGAACATTATGTACACGTTGGCCTCTTTCTTCCTGAACATCCAAAATACTCTTACCTCTGGGGACAGTAGAAGGGTATGTCCTCTCTTGACTCCATCGCCTGAAGGAGAGTGAGGTGGGTTTTTCTCATTTTGTTTGTAGTCCTGACTGGCCTGGAACTCCCTTGTTGAACAGGCTGGCTTTGAACTCTCACATATTTGTCTGCCTCTCCCTCCCAAGTGCTGGGATTAAAGGTGTAGCAATCCAACACAAGTGACTGATTTTTTTAAAAAAGAAAATCATAAATACCCTGAATAACAGTTCACAGTGAGCTATTCCAGAGAAGGCTAAATTCCAGTTTAATGGTAGAATCTCAGTCTTCAACAAAACTCCCCAATCCCTCTCCCAATTCATTTTATGTATGAGGAAAACCAAGGCCAGACAAACGAAACAATGCAACTGTTCAGTGGTGGTGGCAGGATTGGGTTTCACCTTGCAGATTTTTTTTTTTCTTTTTCGAGACAGGGTTTCTCTGTGGCTTTGGAGGCTGTCCTGGAACTAGCTCTGTAGACAGGCTTGTCTCCAACTCACAGAGATCGGCCTGCCTCTGCCTCCCGAGTGCTGGGATTAAAGGCGTGCGCCACCACCCGGCCTCACCTTGCAGATTTTTAAAAGTACATTTAACACAATGATTTCACTTTGTGAAAAGCATACATGTAGCTGTCTTAGTTACACATACACTTCCAGAAAAAAACAAAATTGCTAAAATTTGGCTAAAAATAAAGCCATTATTAAACCTTAAGTCCAATAATTCACTGAAAGAGCATTCTTTTTGTTGCCCTTACTTGTCCATTTCAGACATTTCCCAGGTTTGAAGGGGCCTACCTCTTCTCTGGCGTATATAACCCAAAGCCTCTGCAAAATCCATCCTGGTTTTTTTGGTTTTGTGGGTTTTTGTGTGTGTGTGGGGGGGTTTTTTTTTTTCCTCCTTCTGGTTCCTCCCTGAGCTTAGCTCTCCAATCTGGAAGAACAGTACTTTCAGAGCTGGAGTGGGGGTGGGAGTGTCACATGATATAACGCACTTTTAGCACCCACTGCGAGCACCCACTCTGTGCATTTGCTCTGATTTGGGCATATTTCCTTCCTCTTCTAAGCAGATAGCAGCTCACCCTGGTTAATGCCATTAAACCGTAGACCACTCAGCTGCTAATAAACCAAGAAGAAACCCGTGCCAGGCCTAGAAATGTCCATCCCTGCCCCCAACCCCCTTAAGACAGTGACTAGGGCAGAATTCTCCTGGTTGATAAATGAGAGGAGCTGAGGAGCCGCTGTGATGACGGTTCCGAGAATCTGATTTGTGAGAAGGCAAATCTCCAGGAGCACCATGGAGATGCTTTTGGAAAGCGGGCCAGCCTACCTGCCGGAAGGAGGACGAGAGAAAGGGGGCAAGGCAGAGAGAAACGCTTAAGCGAAATGGCCTGGAGGTGCCCAAAAAGGGACATTTGAAAAGGAAACGGAGGCCGCATCTCGGGGAAACCTCGGAGGTGAGTGACATTAAAAAGGGCTGCGCACCCTGGCAAAGGCGCATCAGAGACAAAGGTGGAATGTCCAAACTGGGAAGAATGAGCCCCGTTAACTGTGGGTGGTACCCAGACACCCAAAGGGCGTCGCGGGGCAGGCGAAGACCGGAAGGTGGGGGTCAAGCAGGGCATCCACGCGGAAGACCGTGGGGGGTCGGGAGCCGGCTGAGGAGCGCCGGTCCTGAATTTGCCCCGGGGAAGGTCAGCGACCCCCGGCCGGGGAACCACAGTAAGAACCGAGAGGGGCCGCGGTTGCCATGGCGCCGGGCGGGGAGGGGGTGTCTCGCGCCCCGCCCCAAGCCCCGCGGGGCCCGCGAGCTCCAGATGGTCCCGGGCCTCCCGCGGGAGCCGGCGGCCTGCGGCAGGGGGAGGCTATTGTCCTCCTTCCGCGGCGCCGCAGTCCCGCCGCTCGCGCCCGCGCGCAGCCGCCACGCGCCCCGCGGCCGCCGGCCCCGCGCGCCCCCCGCGCCGCTCGCGCCCTGTGACAGCGCCCGCCTGCCGTGCGCCCAGCCGCCGCCGCCGCTGCCTGTGACCGCCCGCAGCCACTCCTCGCGACCCGGCTGTGGGCGCGGCGACGACCAGTGCGCCCCGGCCAGCCGCTCTCCCGCTACCCGGCGGGCGCTCTGCACCCAGGTAGGTGCCTCCGGCGCCCCGGCCCGCTTTGTTCCGGCCGGCAAGGAGGCGCGCTTTGTGCGACCGCATGCAGGCGCTGGGGTCGGTCCTGGGAACCCCAAGAGAGAGGATGCGACGCCGAGTGCCCAGGTTCTGTGCTGGCCAGCCAGGTACCACTGAAGACAGTG
This sequence comes from Ondatra zibethicus, assembly GCA_004026605.1. Classification (NCBI taxonomy): domain Eukaryota; kingdom Metazoa; phylum Chordata; class Mammalia; order Rodentia; family Cricetidae; genus Ondatra; species Ondatra zibethicus. Next base: position 48,384 of record PVIU01003554.1, on the reverse strand, counting down.
GGGGTGGAGGCTTGGGGCACGCGGACATCTATGGAGCGCAGAAAAGAGTCTGGAAGAGTTGAGCTGACAGACGCGCTGATGGATCGGGGTCGCCTGGGCTCGGAGCGCGTCTGGCAGTGCAGGCTTTTTCTGGTGCGGTGGTTCCTGCGGGGGACCAGCCGGCGCCGGTCGGGGGACTGGGGACGTGCTCGGATCTGTCTGTCCGGGGCCTGTGAATACCCAGCTTCCTCCAGCTCCGCAGCTTGTTGGCAACTGGCTATGAGGCTTCGTGGGCTTCTCCTCACCTCTGTGGTAGCTAGCTCCATGCTGCCCTTTAGGTCTCGCCTTGGTATGAGAGGTGGACACGGTTTGGTGGAGATGACTGTAGTTGCTAGAGAGGATGAAACCTCTTCAGGCCGTCAGGAAGCGTTGTGTAAGGTATTTCTGGGGCTCTGTGCATTTACAGGACAGTGAAGTCTGCCAGTGACACAACTACCCAGCAAGGCTGCCTGACTAGAGTTTCAGTTCCAGCTCCACCATCCATTTACACCATCCACTCCGACTCCAGCCTACTGCACCCCAGAATCCTCATGACACTGCATGCTTGTCTGAGATGGAGGCTTGCCCCTGTTCTAACGTGATTCTCCGTGGGCTGTTTCTCAGCTGCTGTCCCCATTACAATTCCAATCTTCAGAGCCTGGGTTTGTAGGCATTGCCAGTCGGTATCCACAACCTGGTTTCTCTTGAAGGTGAAGAGAGCAGAGTGAGTTCCGTATGTGTGTGTGTGTATCTCAGCTTGAGCGAGGGACAACCTCTTGGCATGTTGAGAAGAGCACGGATGGGATCAGTGGTGAGGGAAGAGCTAAAATGGAGCTTAGACTTTTCTGCTTAAGAAACTGATGTAAACTCAAGCTTAGGGAAGGGGGTGGTAAGGCAGGGGGAAATGAGTCTGAATAATTATGCTCGGGTGGAGGATTTTTTATTTATTTGGGTTTTAGACCAGGTGATCTTCCTGCCAGTTTCTTGGTGCTGGGATTACAGGTGTGTAGCACCAAGCTCAGCCTAAATAGCAGATTCCAAAGGAGAAAATGAAAACATCCGCGCGTCTTCAGCCTGGTTCCCCAATCCCTCCTAGCAGAGCCCTGAGCTTCATCAGGAACACTGCCTGGGAAAGATCAGGGTTTATTTTTTTCTTTCTTCTCTTCTCTTTCTCCTGCTTTCTTAAGCACCCTGCATCTCACTGTGACTCTTTCCCCCTTTCTCTCCCTGCCAATCCATCCATTTATACTTTGAGTCAGATGAGATTTTTACTTCACTCAAGTCCCTATCTGTCCTAATGTATTATTCACCCTCTGGTCATTTATTCAGCCCGGCTTCCCAAGGCTGTCCAGCCCTGCCCTCCTTCCTCTCAGAATCAGTTCAGTTTGATTAGTTCTAGAGCTCGCTTCCCCTTGGCTTTTGCTCTATCATGGCTGGGGCTGGGGTTCCTGTCCTGAGAGGGAAGAGGTATTTTAGTTTAGCTTTGGATAGACCTGCATGTACTTAGAAGTCGTCCACAATCATACTCACCCCCGGAACTCTGTGCTTCTCAGCCCTCAGAGCTGCCCAAAGTAGTTGCAGCTGTGGGCTTGGTCAATGACCCTCTGAGTGAGCTCCTTTCGTCAGCATCTTTTGAGCCACCTGGGAATGAGTTAGATATGCAAGGTCCCAGCCCATTCCAGATCTGCCAAACCAGAAATAGGTATTGAGGGAGGCAGTGATCTGTTCCAGTGGCCCAGCACTCAGGTCTTGTGATCTGTATTTGTGACTCCTTTGCCCGATGCTAGCTAGTGCTTACCTTGAAAGTCCTCCAGCTGAGAAACAGGTCTTTTCTCCTCCCATCTCCATTCTTTCCTTGAGTGTTTTCTTCATCCCTAAGAAAGACATTGATTCGATGACTAAAATAGGAATTATGATGAATTCATGTGATTTCTCTTTATTGAATACCTATTCTGCTGGGCCCAGAAAGAACTGAGAGAGAGAGAGAGAGAGAGAGAGAGAGAGAGAGAGAGAGAGAGAGCGCAATACCCCTGCTCTCAAGGATTTAAAGTGGAACAAGCAGAGACACACACCACAGGGCTGAGTGAAGCGCAGAGGAGGAAGGCTCACTAAGGGGGCAGAGAAGTAATCGGAGCAGGATGTGGTGAGAAGAGAAATCAGAGGACAAGGCAGGGTGGGAAATAGGTTTCTAGTTTTTCAAACCAGTGCCAGTAGAGGAAAGTGAGAGGGGACCCTGATGCCTCGGGACCAGCCAACGGCTAAGCAGAGCCTGTGTCCTGCAGCACTTGGGTGGGCACCAGCCCCTGGCTAAGCAGAACCTGTGTTCTAGCAAAGCTCTGGCCTGAAGCTAATGGGAGGTCCTGCTAGCCTGTTGCTAACCACATAAGCCTCTTGGGCCTGGCTGAGGTCAGTGGCTAAGAATGAGGGAATGCAGAACTGTAATCTGGATTAATGGTGGCACCTTCCTTCCGCCGGAGTTCAGAAATCCTTGGAGGAGAATAGAATTGAGGATTCTCCATTCTCCAGTCATGTGGCTGGAGGTTTTCTGGAAGACTGAGCACAGAGACCCAGGTCATATGTAAGGGATGGTCTGGGTAGGGAAATCTCAAGCAGAAAACTTTAAGACCCTGGAGCAGGCAGCTGCTGGAATGCAGAAAACATATTGTACAAGGTGAGGGGGGTCCAGAGCTAGAATGCTTAGAAACTGACTGTCAAGGCACAGGGATGGGGATTGTAGTGGGGGTTTTTCCTATAAAAGGAAAATAGCATAATAAAATAATGAGGGGAAGCTGGGTGTCATATGAGGGTGCTGTTGCTGGGGCCTGTGGAGAGACTGTTTGGGTTCTAACATCCTTCAGCTGAACTGATAAGGACTGCTGGTGAGGAGATTTTAACTCCACACACAGAGCAGGGCCAAGGCCAGTGCTTCTAAGTCAGATTCTGTTTTCTTGTTCAGAAACTAAAACTGTTAGCTGCCTGGCTCAGGTCATGCCTGGCTTATAGTGTTCTTTGCTCAGGGTGACTCAACTCTGCCCTACAATTTAGTTTTATATAAATATTTACAGAGCAAATCCAATGGCTCTGTTGGTGAAAAGTGATGGGAAAGGAGTCCTAGACCAGCGGAAATTAAACTCCTTGCTCATCTATAGGGTAATGAAAGACCAAATCTAGGAAGTGAGACCTGAAAGTCCTCCAGCTGAGAAACAGGTCTTTTCTCCTCCTGTCTCCATTCTTTGCACGAGTGTTTTCTTTTCTTTTCTTTTCTTTGTTTTGTTTTGTTTTTTGATACAGGGTTTCTCTGTAGCTTTGGAGCCTGTCCTGGAACTAGCTCTGTAGACCAGGCTGGCCTCGAACTCACAGAGATCCACCTGCCTCTGCCTCCCGAGTGCTGGGATTAAAGGCATGCACCACCACTGTCCGGCTACATGAGTGTTTTCTTCATTCCTAAGAAAGACAGACATTGATTCGATGGCCAATATAGGAATTATGATGAATTCATATGATATCTCTTTATTGAATACCTATTCTGCTGGACCCAGAAAAGAGAGAGAGAGAGAGCGCAATACCCCTGCTCTCAAGGAGTTAAAATGGAACAAGCAGAGACACATACACAACTGACGGTCATAAATGTGATAAGCACTGTAATATGTAATAGCTGTGTCCACAGGGCTGAGTGAAGTGCAGAGGAGGAAGGATCACTAAGAGGGTGGAGAAGTAATCGGAGCAGGAAGGAATTTTTCACAGCTTGGCCTAGTCAGTTTACTGTCAATGTGTTAAAGCCTAGAGTCATCTGAGAGGAGAGTCTCTATTAACAAGTTGTCCAGAGGAGATGGGCCTGTGGGCATGCCTGTGGGAGATGTCTGGATTGTTAATTGATGTAAGAGGCTCCAGTCCACTGTGGGCAGCACCATTCCCTGAGCAGGGGGCCCTGGGGTGTATTTAAAAAAAAAAACTAAGCATGTTCCTAAAAAGGAAGCCAGCTAGCAGGGCATCCCTCTGTGGTTTCTGCTTCTCCTGCTTCAGTTGCTGCCCTGGCTTCCCTCAGTGATGGACTGTGACTTGAGAGTATAAGCCAAATAAATCCTCAGAGGGCCTTATGACAGCAACTGAAAGGAAACTAGAACACACCTCCTTCATGTCACTCCCATGAAAGTGCTCGTGTGGGGCAGAGCTACCCAGACCCGCCCTCAAGGAGGGCCACACTCAGCTCTTCGGAACCAGCTAACAATAGTAGCTAAGTTCTGCCTTTGTGTGCCCATGTGCACACACACTTCTACCCACCTAGAGCCTCACCACCCAGCCTTACCCAAACCACAGAAGTTTTCCTCACCTCCTTCCTTCCCAGATCAGGTATTTTTTTCTGAAACAGGGTTTCTCTGTATAATAGCCTTGGTTGTCCTAGAACTCACTTTGTAGACTGGGCTGGCCTCGAACTCAGAGATATCCACCTGTCTCAGCCTCCTGAATGTAGCATGATTAATAAAAACTCAGAGACAGATATTGGGGTTCAACCTGAAGGTCAGAAAAAGCAAAACAGCCAGCCACTGACTCTTACCTCTTACTGAAATGGTGATCTTGCCTCCAGGAATCTCAGAATGAGACTGAGCCTGAGAGCTGTCTCCTCCTGTCCTCTCTAGTGCTGGCATTAAAGGCATGTACCACGATCAGTAGCCTGGTTTCTAAGGCAAACTAGTGTGGCCACTGGGATAAAGGTGTCACCTGGTCTGTAAGGCTGATCAGCTGTTTTACTCTCTGATCTTCAGGCAAACTTTATTAAAATACAAATGAAACATCACTATACCTGAATACCTGAGTGCTGGGATTAAAGGCATGTGCCACCACCACTACCAGATGAAGTAGTTCATGAGTTTAAACTGCCTTGTGTTGAAGAGGTATTAGGAAAATAAAAAATGTGGGATTCAGAGTTCTGTTAAAGTTACAACTCTCTACCCCCTAGTCCCTTGAGCAGTTAGTAAATGTTGTTTTACACCAGAACTTTGGACCTTACAGACTTTCAAAAAAAAAAAAAAATCCCCAGAAGCTAATCTGAAGCTCATTTGAGGACAGAGTGTGTTTGCTTAAGTTAAGGTCATAAATAGTACTGGCAAGTATACATGATCCAGATACCATAGCCTAGACCATGGAAGGCTGGGATGAGTGCTCATCCCTCAGGCCACTGCTAAAGGGCCCCAGGATGGTCCCGGAGATGTTAATGTTTTCTGTACCAGATGCTATGACGAAGAGTTACAGGGGTTGGAAAGATTTCTTACTGGTTAAAAGCAGTGGTTTTTTTTTTTTTGTTTTTTTTTTTTTCAGAGAACCCAGGTTCAATTCCCAGCACCCAAATGGCAGTTTACAACTATCTGTAATTCCAATTCCAGGGAATTCAGCATCCTTTTCTGGCCTCTCTGGGTACCAGGCAAACATACAGTACACACACACACACACACACACACACACACACATATATTTATATATTATATACATGCATCAAAACATCCATAGCCATAAAACAAAATTTAAAAAGTCCTTTTTTTTTTTTTTTTGGCTTTTTGAGACAGAGTTTCTCTGTAGCTTTTGGAGCCAGTCCTGGAACTAGCTCTTGTAGATCAGGCTGGCCTCGAACTCACAGAGATCCGCCTACCTCTGCCTCCCGAGTGCTGGGATTAAAGGCGTGTGCCACCACTGCCTGGCCAAAAAAAGTCCTTTTCAAGACAGGGTTTCTCCGAGTAGCCCTGGCTGTCCTGGAACTTGCTCTGTAGAGCAGGCTGGCCTTAAACTCACAGAGATCTGCCTGCCTCTGCCTCCTGAGTGCTGGCTTTTTTTTTTTTTTGAGGGGAGCAAGATCCTCTTTTTTTAAAAGTTAGAAGGAACGTTACTTCAAAGCCTAGTACTTGCCTGGTGGTGGTAGCACACACCTTTAATCCCAGCACTTGGGAGGCAGAAACAGGTAGATCTCCGAGTTTGAGGCCAGCCTGGTCTATAAAGCAAGTTCCAGGACAGCCAGTACTGTTATTCAGAGAAACCCTGTCTGGAAAAAAAAAAAAAAGAAAGAAAGAAAGAAAGAAAGAAAAGAAAGAGGGAAAAAAAGCAAAAAAAGAAAACCACAAACAAGCAAAAAGAAGGGCATGGTGAGTGGCAGGCTCAGCATCCCCAAGGCGCTCTTCACAAGCCATGTCTTCTTGTAGGAACAGGAAGCCACCCACCACCATGAGCAGCACTCTGTCACCCACAGACTTCGACAGCTTGGAGATCCAGGGCCAGTATAGTGACATCAACAACCGCTGGGACCTGCCTGACTCAGATTGGGACAATGACAGCAGTTCAGCCCGCCTCTTTGAGAGGTCCAGAATTAAGGCCCTGGCAGGTAAGGAAAGACAGTGAGGGGCAGGGAGGTGATGAGATTGGTGGAGGTGGGTTTATGAGCTCGGAAAGGAGAATCTTCTGTCTTTATGGGAAGACTGACTTCGTTTTCTAAGTTGCTGCTCTGAAGCAACAGATATGGACACCTGGTCCCCAAGTCCAACCTCAAGGTCAAACTTCATGCACTGTACAGTATTGCTTAGCTCCCTTCTCCCCTAACCTAGAGATGCCACTCACATTAACCCTGGGAGTGCCCAGCTGCGTGGATGAGCTGCCTTTCATGACCTAAGCCCTGAGTCAGGTGTCTGTTCCCACAGTGCTTTGCTTTTTACTCTGCTTGTCATTTCTGTCCCACCCACCTCTCCCTCACCTTCCCTCCCAATGTGCCTCCCCTTATTTCGACTGTCACTTCCCACACCTGTTCCCTGTCCGGCCCTATTATCTTCCTGGCTCCCTTCCCACCTGTTCCTTCTACCTCCTGTTAGTTACCTGTTTCCTGGAGCAGTTCTCTCAGCAGCCACCCTCCCATTCTCCCCCCACCTCAACTGCCGCCCTCTCTATGGCCAGGACTCTCCCCTTGGCTTTGCTGGGCACAAACAAACCTGTCTGACAGGCCTCCCTGCATTGGGGAGGGGGGGTGGTCATGGCAACAAGAGTACAGCTGCCACCTGACACCACCAGCCAGTGGCTGTTTTGGGATTGAGTCACCCACACACCCTAAGGCCACTCACCCAATCTGCCTTCCACATTCATCCCACCCTCTTCATAGCTACTGACCTGCCCGTGGCCCAGCCAGTTCCAATATGAGAGATTACTTCCACTTAAGGAGTGATTGTCCAGTGAGGTGGCTCCCAGTAGCAGAGATTTGGAGGCCTTGATGATTTTTACAAATATAGGTTCACAAGAAAGATGAACTTGAGAGCCTTTAGACATATGGTCCAGAACTTAGGATTCTCAGAAGCTTTCCCAGGAAATTATACTCAGCCATCCCAGCGCCAGATAATGGCTACAGCTTGTGGGGTTCATGGGTCACTCTCTCCTGGCATCTTCCTGACTGGGACTGAAAACTGACTGATGAAACACTCATATGGGCACTTTAGAAGTTCAGGGAAGACAAGAAATGTAGGGTATGGAAAATGTCACCTCTCTGGGGAAGTGTGCCTGGTTGCCTGGTTTTAGATTTGTGTATCCTCTGGTAATCATTGATGTCATTGTGCACATGCTACCCAAAACTCTCGTGATATCTGCAATGATATATACCTTCCAGAACTGTTATTGTGTGTGTACAGGTTACATGCCAACCAATGTGATCATTATATCTATGTGCACATGCTACATGCCACCTAGTAAAGTTTCCAGGTCTAGCTCATATGACAGCTGCCATTCAGAGCTCTCACCATGTCTGTAAGCATGCCACATGCCACCCAGTACTGCTACCATGCCTGACCATTTAACACATACTTCCCAATATGGTCAAACTCTGCACACAAGACCGGCGCCAATCAGAGCTGTCATCATATGCACACATACACACACCACTCTGTGCTTGCTTGGAGTGTTTATCCCCCGCTCAAGGCTGGGCTCCTCTCAAGAGGCATCTCTGAATGGGCTCTGCTCTGCACAGTGCCACTCACTCAGTAGGTGCCAAATAAATCCTAAATGACTAGAGATGAGGAGGAACAAATGTAGGCTGCCAGTGACAAAAGCAGAAGCCCAGGAAGAGGTAGGAAGGGCATCTGATAGATGTGCCCAGTATTTGGTGTATGGGGGCTAGGATGTTGACTGAGGAGGCTGGTGGGCAAAGGAAAAGGGCTGATAATGGAGGACAGTCACAATACTTACTCCCCAGAGGCCATAGAAGTCAGCACACCTGGCTCCACCTCCAGGATCGCCTTGCTCCTGTGTTTCTCTGCTCTCAGGGCTGAGATCAAAGTTCAGGCGTCCTGAAGCAAGCCCACCCAGCAGCGCCCAGAGAGGTCTGCCCATTGCAGACCTCCTGAAAGCAGGGATTTGCCTTGGGGCCCCCTCTGGCAGGTTTTCCATAGTCTTGGGCAACTAGTGGCCTGACGAGCAGGTCTCTGGGTGCTGGCAACTCCCTCCTCCGCCCCTGCAGGGCCTGGCCAAGCCCCAACTGGCTCCGCCCCCAGAGCAGCCTGCCCCTCCCCCGCCACTGTCCGACCTGTTTGTCTGGAGCTGCTGTCTCCTCTCCCCACAACCAGGTGTGCCCTACTATCTTAGAAGCTTAGGCATCCCATAACTTTCCCCCACTCCTTGAAACTCCCGGCATCCTTGAAACAACTCCACCCCACCAGGTACGGAAGCCTTTTTTTGGACCCCATCAGCACAGGCTCAGGGGACACACACTCTTGGCCCTGCCCTGGCAGGGGAGCATGGACTCTGGGCTACAGGCTGAGTAGGAGGTAGCAGGCACCATGAGTGCGAACGGAGTGGGCAGGGTACATGGAAACGGCCTGAATGGGGCTGGCGAGTTTTACTATGAGGCTGTGGAAGGGTCCCAGAACCCTGGGGGCGTCCTGCTCTCGCCAGCTGCCTTCATCAATCCTGCTCAGTATGCCAGTGTGCTGGAAGGACGCTTCAAACAGCTTCAAGGTGAGTTTCCCTGGGCAGAGGGGAGCCTGCTGTGCCAAAGGGGACCTGGGATAGGGAGAGCTAGCATGCCCAGAACCCCATGCCTAATGCTTTCGGTGACTCAGATGTTTGTGCTGAACAACAACGTGGTGAAACTTAGAGGGAATCATCGCAGGTAGCCAGAGAATGCAGGCGCGTGGAGAACTGGAATCCCACTGAATGAGACTGGATGATGGGATGGGGGTGGCACACAGGGTGTGACCTTGAGGTGCCCGGCCGGGTGCAAAGGTCATGAGGATGAAGGGAGCTTTTGGGTTCCTGTCATCGGCTATAGAGGCCATAGCAGTCTCCCCTCATGATTTGGCCATGCTGGAGAGAAGAGTGGTCTACAGGCCTAGGACCTAGAGCTTTTATGTGTTTTCCTGGGCTTCTGAATGGCTGTGAAGGGAAGATGTGGAGAAAATGGAGAGCGTGTGTCAAAGGAGAGGTTTGTGCACACAGGTCCCATAGATGTCTGAACAGAAATGTTCATCTTGACTCAGATAAGCTTATTTCATGGTATGTGTGTTTAGGGATGTTGTAGGTGTCTTGTGATTCTACACCTTGGTGCACGGTTTTACCAGGTTTTCTAGGTACTGTTTCCACTTTTAGTCTACCTGAGTGCCTCGCACCAGCATGCCCAGTATCAGGGAGGTCTCCCTGGATTCAACAATGGCCAGGTGACTTAATCTGCCCTCAGCTCATATAGGACCTGGGACCCTAAGAGGTCCATAGTCACCATAGGCACCACAAGTGCTAGGGGTGTCCCATATAGTGATTAGGACCCTGGGTTTGGCGTAGGCACAGGAATTGGAGGTGAGAAAGTCAGAAATAGACTTGGGTGTGCTGTGGGACAATGGCTTTTTGGGACTGAACATCTGCGGGACCTGGTGGGACAGAAACCTCTGTCAACATGGGTGTGTGGCTGTTTTGGGGGGAGGTACACAAGAATGTGAAATTAACTTTCTGAGGTGCTGGATGTGACAGTACAGACTTACTACTTGGGCTGAGTCCCCACATGGGGCTTCCTATGGGCAACTGGCAGGAATCCTGACCTCCAGAGTAGCTCACAGTGCAGAGCTTACTCTCTCCCTTTCTATTTACGAAGCTTTTAATCATCAGTTTCCTGTGCAACTTGACAGCATCCCTTGTTAGGAGTCCCCTGGGAACCTGGGGACCTGGCTTCGCCTGCCTTTCTTGAAGGCTGGCAGCACTCAACTCTACCTGCCTTGCTCCCTTGAACTTGCAAGTTCTTATTTCTTTGTTTTTGTTTGAGACAGGATCTCACTGTCTGGTGAGGTATACCCTGGCTGGTCTGGAATTCAGAGATTGGCCTGCCTCTGTCTCCCAAGATTAAAGGCATGCACCACCATGCCCAACCTAAATTTTTATAAATTATTTCTAAATCTTGGGGTATTGGTGTTCTAGGCCTGGATCCTCTACAGCCAACTGTGCAACCCTGCCTCTGGTTAGAGTAGCCTACCTTTTCTGTACATGACCCGGAACAGGGAGCTGCCTTAAAGGCCCACACAATCTCTCCCTTGTCCACATCTGAAGGAGAAGGAGGGCTTGCCTTTAGCAAAGCTCCCCAGGAGGGAGCCACATGGCACTGGACAACCACTAGATGTATCATACCCAGTATCTCATTTAGTTGCTGTAGTGACTCAATAAAATAGGAAGTAATATGCTCATCCTATAAGTGGAGAAACTGAGGTACTGAGTAAGTTGTCCAGTATTTCATCACTGTTACAGCATGAAGCCTAACCCCATCTCCTTCCTGGGCAGTTTCTTCTATCCTTTCTTTTTGAGGCCTTTTTGTCTGTCTTGTTCTCCACCCTCCCACCCCCACCCAGCCCAGAGACAGGGTTTCTCCATGTAGCCTTGGCTGTCCTGGAACTCTCTCCCTTTAGACTAGGCTGGCCTCCAACTCACGGAAATCCACCTGGCTTAAAGGTGTGCGCCACCACGCCTGGCTCAAGCATTACTGTCCTTGAAGGACAGAAATGACTCCTTCTTGCCACTGCAGATGAACGCGAAGCCGTGCAGAAGAAAACCTTCACCAAGTGGGTGAACTCCCACCTGGCCCGGGTGACATGCCGGGTGGGAGACCTGTACAGCGACCTGCGGGACGGGCGCAACCTCCTGAGGCTCCTGGAGGTGCTCTCGGGAGAGACCCTGGTGAGCTGGGGTAATGGACAGAAGGGAGCCTCGGAGGCTGACAAGGGAGCAAACCACAGGGAGGTGTTACAGAGAGCTGAGCAAATCCCATGGCTCCTGTGCCTGGAGGATGGTCTCCTTCCAAGAGGCTTTGCTACATGGGAGCCATGCTTTGCAAAGACAGGAACAGTGGCCCCATTGAAAGCATTTCTTCTCCCACCCTCTCTGGGTGCAATTAATTCCCCTGGGAATCTTAATCTGCCAGGCCTCATCTGTAACCTTGCTTGGGCTCCATGGCCTCTGGCCTGGCCCTAGGAGATCATGGGAGGTATGGGGCAGGTTGCTGAGGAAGTTAGGAAGAAAGAGAACCATGGTCCCATGTCACTGTACCCTCCATCTACCCACAGCCAAAGCCCACAAAAGGCCGAATGCGGATTCACTGCCTGGAGAATGTGGATAAAGCACTGCAGTTCCTGAAGGAGCAGAAAGTACACTTGGAAAACATGGGCTCCCATGACATTGTGGATGGAAACCACCGTCTGACTCTTGGGCTGGTGTGGACCATCATCCTTCGATTCCAGGTATCCTCCAGGTGTTATCTAAGGTGTGAGCTGTGTACCAACCAGCTTTATACCCCCACACTGTTACTGATGGTCCATGACAAGATCAATACAAAAATTAAGGGGCTGGAGAGATAAGAGATAGGTCAGGAATTCAAAGCACTGTAATGGCTGCTCTTCCAGAGGACCTGGGTCCAATTCCTAGCACCCATATGGCAGCTCACAACCACTTCTAACTACAGTTCTAGGGGGTCTGATGCCTTCTTCTGGCCTCTGAGAGCACTGGACACATATATGGTACACAGACAAACATACAGGCAAAATACCCCTATACATAAAAATAAAATAATAAATAAATTTAAAAATTGAGCATATAGAACTTTCTAGAGCAGTTTGCTATTGAAGCACATCCATGTAGTTGCTTGTAGGGGGGGCCTTGTCACTTTCCATGCTATACTCAATCTCAGTGTCACTCAACTCCTCTGACATTCCCTCTTTCCCCCAGAGCAGAGCTCTTTCAGCTGTCTTTGAAAACAAGCTCTCAGAAAACATTCATTCACCTGTTCATATTCTCCGCCTGGAAGAACCAGCTCCCTTCACTTGTAGGCACTTCCGCTCCACTGATATCCTGCTTCAAATCCCCTGGACCTGAAAATGTGTGTCACTAGCCGAGGAAATAAGGGCTCAGGTTCTATTCCATCACACAGCGTTCCTAAAGATCAGTTTTCTGTGATTTTTCCCTAAGTGTCTTTGGTATCACCAAGACACCACTTGGGGAGTGAAAGTCCTGTTTGCTGCTTTCTCAGATCCAAGACATCAGTGTGGAGACAGAAGACAACAAGGAGAAGAAGTCAGCTAAGGACGCTCTGCTACTGTGGTGCCAGATGAAGACTGCAGGGTGAGGAGGCCCAGAAGCATGGCTGTAGGGGTTGGCCACACTGAGATGGACTGTCCTGCAACCTGCCCACTGTCCTTGTATCACAGGCCAGGGCTCTGAAGCACTCACTCTTTTCTCTTTATAGGTATCCCAATGTCAATGTGCACAACTTTACCACCAGTTGGAGAGATGGGCTGGCATTTAATGCCATTGTGCATAAACACCGGTGAGAAGACAGGTTTAGTGAACACGTGGGTTAATGACACAGGAGCACACAGTAGAGACCAGGAGAGTGGCTGAGTTACAGCATAGCTATAGAGGGGGAAAATGAAGGGAAATCCCAGTCTTTGGGAGGCAGAAGCAGAATAGCAAATCCAAGGCCAGTCTGGTCTCAGAGTGAGTTCCAAGCCAGCCAAGGCTACCTAAGAAGAAACCCTGTCTTAAAATGAAGGAAGGCAAAAGAATGTGGGAGAGGAGTCAGGAAGTAGGATGGTATGCCAGGAGTGGGCTTGGGGTATTTCCCATCAGAAATGAATTTACATCTTTTTCTTTGGGCTCTGACATGCTTTTGATGTGCTCTGTCCCCCACCCCAGGCCAGACCTACTGGATTTTGAGTCCCTGAAGAAGTGTAATGCACACTACAACCTGCAGAATGCTTTCAACCTGGCGGAAAAGGAACTCGGCCTGACTAAGCTCCTGGATCCTGAAGGTGGGTCAGATTCTGCAATCAGCTGTAGGAAAACAGGGGCAAATTGGTGGCTACCAGAGAGGTCCAGCAGCAGTGGAGGGTGCAAATGTTCTGGAATTGGCAGTAGCAATGACTGTCACAACCTTGTGGTAAGAAAGTTGTGTCTTGAAAAAAGAAAGTTCCTGTATGTTAGCTTATGCCTGCAATCCCAGTACTCAGCAGCCAGAGGTAGAAGGGTTAGGAAGTTAAGGCCAGCCTTCCTTAAATTTGAGGACAGCCTGGGCTACATGAGACTCTACCTCAAAACAAATGAAATTTGTATGAATAAAGGAAGCCCCAACTCAGAGAGAGCTCTGGGCTGTAGGTTCTATCTCAGCTCAGAGCACCAGTATGATTTAAAGCCAGTCATTTAGCCTGGTTTAGTTTCCTCATCTCCAAAATGAGAAGACTGGAGCTGGGAATGAAACTCAGAGGTAGAGTGGTCATTGTGCACACTCTAGCACCACAAGAATAAATAAAAATTTAAAAAATAAAATGAGAGAACTATGGTTCCTGTGATCTCTGAATTATTCTAAAATTCTAGGGTTTTGGTTAAGCTGTACGACCTTTGGTTCTCACTAAGAAGTGGCCCATGGTCAGTTGTCCCTGTGGCGCAATGGCCAGTTATGGCCACATACCTTACTTGTCCTAACTACAGCCCTCTGCCATTATCCTCCTCAGTTTACGGAAGAGGTGGAGCCTTTAAAGGTCAGGTGACCTGCTGAAGGTCATAGACCTGGTATAGCTTCGGCTGTGGTTCAGGTTCAAACCAGCCCTAGAGCCTGTTTCCTTGCTGTTTCTGCAGGGCAGAGCGATCTGGGTGCAGCCAGAAAAGGGAGGAGAGCCAACTGCGAGCCCCTGTTGGAAGCTTTCCTTCTTAGCTTGTCTGGCTGCTTTGATTCTTTCTCCCTGATTTTCACACACACACACACACACACACACACACGGTAGCCCTCTTGGTTCAGTATCACAAGCATGTCATTCAGAGTATCTTGGTTACTTAAAGATAGAAGCAGGCTAAATGCAAAGTTCCTAGGAGAACATTTGCAAAGCATGGCTGTTCTGCAGGACGCGGGAGTAAAGGGAAGACTCTTGTGACTTGACTGAGATGACTTTAGGAGTTCCAGCTTGCCTGGGTGTGTCCTGAAGGCTGTGAAGGGCTTCCAGTCTCCTAGTCTGGCCTTTGAGAGGAGTAATGCGGCCTAAGTCAGATGGTGCAGGGATCCCAAGTCATCATCAGCTATGGTTGTGTGGAGGGAATGCTTGGTATGAAAGGATACTTTCCTCCTTGGGTATACCCATGGCTGACCCTGGGAACTAGACTGGGAACAACATCAGTGACCATGCCCTAAGATGGTACTAAGAGCTGGTACTGCACCCAGGTTCAAGAGGCTTAGCTTGTAGTTTCTGCCCCACTGTCCCCCAGTCAGGAATGCTATTTCTTTATTAGCTTTAATGTACATCACATACTCTGCGTAGAAAGTCTCCTGGGCCTCTGGATTTCTCCCCCTCTGCTTGGCAGGCCCTTCCCATATCGAAAAGAAAGTTGGAATAATTGACTTGTTATTTGGCTCTAAAGCAGTGGTTCTCAATCTGTGGGTCATGTGTCCTGTGGGGAGTGGGTCAAACAACCCTTTCACAGGGGCTGCAAATCAGATGTCCTGCATATCAGATATTTACAGTATGATTCACAACAGCAAAATTACAGTTATGAAGTAGCAACAAAACTAACTTTATGGTTGGCAGTCACCACAGCACGAGGAACTGTGTGAAAGGATCACAGCATTAGGCGGGTTGAGAGCCACTGATCTGAAGGGATCTGAAAAGATGTGCTAGCCTTGGAGGGCTGGGGGGCCCCTGGCATGAGGTGGGTCAGTCAGGTTGTAGGTCCTACTTCTGGAAGAGAGGTAGGTTTCTGATGTCTACCTCACCAAATGGTCCTTTTTCTCAGATGTGAATGTGGATCAACCTGATGAGAAATCAATCATCACCTACGTAGCCACTTACTACCACTACTTCTCTAAGATGAAGGCCCTGGCTGTGGAAGGCAAAAGGATTGGCAAGGTACCCTCACTGTGAGACACTAGGTTTAAGGGTCAGAGGAGGCCTTCTTGTAGCATGAGGGCTGGCTTGATACAGAAGGAATTCCTACATCACCTGCTGTCGGTTTTACTCCCCTAAAATGGGGCAGGGTAGAGCCATAGCACTGGGCAAGACACCCACTTATCTATCTCCTGTCCCACAGGTCCTGGACCATGCCATGGAGGCAGAACACCTGGTGGAGAAATATGAGTCCCTGGCCTCTGAACTGCTGCAGTGGATTGAACAAACCATTGTGACCCTCAATGACCGGCAACTGGCCAACTCCCTGAGTGGAGTCCAGAACCAGCTGCAGTCTTTCAACTCCTATCGCACTGTGGAGAAGCCACCTAAGTAGGTGCCCTCTGGGTCCCACCCTGCCAGAGCATGCCTGCCCAGAGCTGTGCTCTCTTGAGAGAAAAGCCTAAATGAGGGCGGTCTTTTGGGAGGGATATTTAGCAGTACAGAAATGCAGCCAAGGCTCATTTCCCTTCGCTCAAAGTGCTGGAAGCATCCAAACAGCAGAGCTGTTCCAAAACACATTTTCTAATGACTAGCCATTTTTAAAATGCATGCCATGGAAGAATGATTGCCATGGCATGTCAAGTCAGTGCAGTCCATCAGATAAAATTACTGGTTGCAAGCCAGCTGTGGTGGCTCACACCTGCAAATCCCAGCACTTGGGAGTCTGAGGCAGGAAGACTGCTGTGAGTTCTAAGGCCAGCCATATTGAGTTCCAGCCTGGACATCAGAGTAAGACCCTGCCTGAGAAAAGAAAAAAAATAGTGGTTGGGGTCATACTGTAGTCTCAGTGTAAGAGCAGACAGAACTGAACCCGACAGGTCAGCCTACAGGATGGTGTGGCCAGTGGCATGAGCATCACAAAGGTATTTAGCATTCATTTCTTCATGTGTTGGATCGCCATTTAGCAATTCCATATAGCACAGGTTGGGGAGGGAGGGAGGAGGGGGAGGGAGATCTTAATCATCAGGCTCTTTTGGAGTTAATATGTCAGCTGCAAAACTAATACTCATCTAGGAAACAACTACTCTGTACAGCCCAGGGAATGGTTTGAGGTGCCCTTTGCCTGGAAAATCCTTTTCTTGGCATCCAACAAAGATGTGAGCTCAAGGACACTCCTCAGCATGACCTTTGTAAAATAATAATAATAATTCATGAAGCAACCACTGAAATAGTATCCCCCCAAATGAATTTTGACATGAAAAGATTGTCATAGTTGAAGAAGTGGGCTATAGGGGTTCTTCATAAGCCACAGCAAACAAAGTGGTAAGTACCCAAGTTTAAAGTACCTGGTTCAAATCCTGGCTCTGCCACTCAGCAGTTATGTTGGACAACTTATATAGCTTGTTAAGTGTTCTTATCTGGAAAACAAGGATGAGAGAATGTAGACAGTGCTGAGAAGGTACTGTGTGCCAAGTGCTGAGAAGCGTCCAGAGCCAAAGTCTTGGTCACAGCTGTTGAGTTGTTCATCACTGAGCTCTGGTTATACTGGCTCCTCACTGTTCAAGGAAGAAACCAGCACTTCCATGGGTAGCAACATTTTTGTGGAGCTTTTGGTTTCTGCTGGGCCTGGAGTTGCAAGTGTATAATCCTGGCTATTCAGGAAGCTGTGACAGGGTGGATGATCAGAAGCTCAAGTTCAAAGCTAGCCTGGGTAACTTGGTGAGACCGTGATAAAACAGAGTTTTCTTTTTCTTTTTTTCATTTTTTTGAGACAGAGTTTCTCTGTAGCCCTGACTGTCCTAGAGCTTGCTCTGTAGATCAAGCTGGCCTGGAACTCACAGAGATCCAGCTGCCTTCCAAGTGCTTGGCAGAAAGTTTTCTTAAAGAGGTAGAGATGTACTTCAGTGGTAGAGAATTTGCTTAGCATGTATGAAGGCCTGGATCCCACCCCCAGTGCTGTAGTTAGTAAATAAATAAATAAATAGAAAAATAAATGATGTTCTTGGGCCAAACATACACACCTGTAACTCCAGGTCTCTAAAGGCTGAGGCAGGAGGATTATGAGTTCAAGGCTAGCTACACAGCAAGACCCAGTATCAAAAAAAAAAAAAAGAAGAAGAAGAAAGAAAGAAAAAGAAAAAAATACAAAGAAAGGAAAGAAAGAGGAAAAGCAAGGAGACCATCAGGCATGGTTGTGAACACTTTTAATCCCAGCTGCCAGGAGGCAGAGACAAGCAGATCTGTGAGTTCAAGGCTAGCCTAGTCAACATACTGAGTTCCCTAAAAAAAGGAAGAAGAAAACCAAAGTCCATTCTTTTGGCTTATTTGCTAGTGATTTTTGGCGTTCGCACATACAAAAAGTATTACTTTTGTGAGAAGAAAAGCAGTGTGAGTGTTCTGTGGTATAAAGTAAAGGCTTTGAGTCCCTTGTGGTCTTTGCCTCTGATCTTGTCTTGGTCTCTGCTTCAGATTCACAGAGAAAGGGAATTTGGAGGTGCTGCTCTTCACCGTCCAGAGCAAGCTGCGGGCCAACAATCAAAAGGTCTACACGCCACGTGAAGGCCGGCTCATCTCCGACATCAACAAGGTCCATGTTCCCCCTTAATATTCCCAGGGAGGACTGGAGAGATGGCTCAGCGGTTAAGAGCATTGCCTGCTCTTCCAAAGGTCCCGAGTTCAATTCCCAGCAACCACATGGTGGCTCACAACCATCTGTAATGAGGTCTGGTGCCCTCTTCTGGCCTTCACACAGACAGAATATTGTATACATAATAAATAAATATTAAAAAAAAGTATTCCCAGGGAGTGATCCTTGGTCATCCCTGACCTAGGCACCTTCCATGCCTTTCATGACCCAGGGCCTTCTTAACCTCCACCAATCCCTGATAGCCACTGCCCACACCCTCAGACATGACTCTGGGGGCTTCTCATGATTGTGGGCTCTTTGCCCACTCACTCTCCATACAAAGCCAGTAAATAAATCAGACCTCAAGTCTTTTGTCTTGTTCAGCATGTCCCCATTTCACTATCTCTACTGCTTTATGTTTCTCACAAAGAGAATTGTAAGACTAATTCAAGTAAACTAAGGTTCACCCACAGAGTCCCACCACTGCAGACAAATCTGGTAATTTCCATAGATGACCTCATATCTCATCCAGAAGCAAACAGTTATTATGTGGGTTCACAATGTACCTGGCACCTCTCCCTTTTTCTCATATTTTCAGGCACAGGTGCCTCACTGATCCCATTCCATGAATCCACTAGACCAAGCTTCTGTGGTACTCACCTGAGCCCCAGCCCTGCTGACCTCTACCCTGGTCCCACTGTAACAATCCAATCTCTACCTCACAGGCCTGGGAGCGTCTAGAGAAGGCTGAACACGAGCGAGAGCTGGCCCTGCGCACAGAGCTGATCCGCCAGGAGAAGCTGGAGCAACTGGCTGCTCGCTTCGACCGCAAGGCTGCCATGCGGGAAACCTGGCTCAGTGAGAACCAGCGCCTCGTGTCCCAGGTAGGACTCATGTTATGGGCACATCCAGGCTGGTGGGGAAAAATGTGAGAAAGACCATACCAGTAAGGGTTCCTCCAAGGCGGGAAGATGATAAAACACAGTATCTGTCATGCAGGAAACTCAGGATCTGGGGGTCCAAGGCTTGCCTGGGAGAAGAGACAGTGAGGCAGAATGAGGTGGTACAGAGGGGAACAGACAGAGCAAGTGGAGGTTCCCAACCTTGCCCTCCTTGCCTCTGCCACAGGACAACTTTGGGCTGGAGCTGGCGGCAGTGGAGGCTGCAGTGCGGAAGCATGAAGCCATCGAGACAGACATTGTGGCCTACAGTGGCCGGGTGCAGGCAGTGGACGCTGTGGCTGCAGAGCTGGCTGCTGAGCACTACCATGACATTAAGCGCATTGCAGCACGGCAGCACAATGTGGCCAGGCTCTGGGACTTCTTACGGCAGATGGTGGCTGCCCGCCGCGAGCGACTCCTTCTAAACCTGGAGCTGCAGAAAGTGTTTCAGGACCTGCTCTACCTCATGGACTGGATGGCAGAGATGAAGGTAATAGCCGCTTATGGCATGACTCACCTGGGCAGGAGGCCCGAGGTGTGGCTGTCTACCTCACTCACCCACTCAGCCCATCTCTTCCTAGCATGTACTAATTCAGAGCCAGCCCCTCCTAGTTCTGATGAGCAAAACTGACAGATTGTCCCTGTGGGGCTCCCAGCCTAAGGGCAAAGAGGCTGATAAAAACCATAGACACCATAGCAGGTGGTTCTAAGGCCTGGGGCCACTGGAGCAGGTGATTGGGCAAGAATTGGCCTTTCTGAGAGAAGGCAATTTGAGCTGAGGCAAGGAGCCAGCCCAGAGCGCTCTGATGAGAGCAGGTTCTGGGCAGAAGGAATAACGAGGCTACCACCCTGGGCTATGCAAGTAGGGCCCATGGGGACTGCAAGAGAAAGAGGAGCTGTGGTAACTCCCTTAAAGCCTTGCAGGCTTGTCAAGGAATATGGATTTTACTCAAACAGAATATTTAAAGTATTCAAAGAAAGGAAGAGGTGTGATTTCACCTCATACTTTAAAAAGGTCCTTTGGACTACTGTGTACAGAAGGTCTGTGGGCAGCAAGAGTGGGAGCAGAGAAACAGGCTGCCATCTTCTAGGCGAGAGGTGTGCTTGAGGGTGGGTCTGGGAGAAGACACTGAAGGGTGCTGGAATGGAACAGTGACAGTAGTGGGCATCTGTGATTCTGGAGCTGAGATGACTCAGAATAAAAATTCCAGAGCAGGATTTAGTAAGAAAACTCTTCCATGGGAGTGCAATTGAGGATAAAGAACCAACTGCGAGAACAGAACTGTGTGTGTGTGTGTGTGTGTGTGTGTGTGTGTGTGTGTGTGTGTGTGTGTGTGTGTGTGTGTGTGTGTGTGTGTGTGT
>PVIU01003554.1:0-27981 GCA_004026605.1 Ondatra zibethicus | reverse complement strand
CAGTCTCAGGACCTGGGCAAGCACCTGGCTGGAGTGGAAGACTTACTGCAGCTACACGAACTGGTGGAAGCAGACATCGCAGTGCAGGCTGAGAGGGTGCGAGCAGTCAGCGCCTCTGCCCTGCGCTTCTGTGATCCAGGGAAAGGTGAAAACTGGGGGGGGAGGGCGAGTTGGAAATGAAAGGACTGGGAAACAAGGAACAAGCTTGTCACTCGGGAACATTTGGGGGCAGGATCACTGATGGGCAGGTAATGGTGATAGCTAGATCCAGAAGGGAGACCTACCAGAGTGACCATAACGAGGGTGAGGGGAGCAACTGAAGCTCTGGACCTCTGGCTTGCTGTTTTCTTTTCAGAGTATAGACCATGTGACCCACAGCTGGTATCAGAGAGGGTGGCCACTCTGGAGCAGAGCTATGAGGCCTTATGTGAGTTGGCAGCAACTCGAAGGGCCCGTCTGGAAGAGTCACGTCGTCTCTGGAGGTTCCTCTGGGAAGTGGGTGAGGCTGAGGCCTGGGTGCGGGAACAGCAGCACCTCCTGGCCTCAGCTGAGACAGGCCGGGACCTGACCGGTGTCCTCCGCCTACTCAACAAGCACACAGCCCTACGGGGTGAGATGAGTGGCCGTCTGGGGCCCCTGAAGCTCACCCTGGAACAAGGCCAGCAGTTGGTGGCTGAGGGCCACCCCGGAGCCAACCAAGCCTCAACCCGCGCAGCCGAGCTCCAGGCCCAGTGGGAGCGGCTGGAGGCCCTGGCCGAGGAGCGAGCCCAGCGGCTAGCACAGGCTGCCAGCCTCTACCAGTTCCAAGCAGATGCAAATGATATGGAGGCCTGGTTGGTGGATGCACTACGCCTGGTGTCCAGCCCTGAGGTAGGGCACGATGAGTTCTCCACACAGGCCCTCGCCAGGCAGCATCGGGCCCTTGAGGAGGAGATCCGAGCCCACCGGCCCACACTGGATGCCTTGAGGGAGCAGGCTACAGCCCTGCCACCTGCACTGAGCCATACACCTGAAGTTCAGGGCAGAGTGCCCACTCTGGAGCAGCATTATGAGGAGCTGCAGGCCCGGGCGGGTGAGCGTGCACGAGCCCTGGAGGCAGCCCTGGCACTCTATACCATGCTCAGCGAGGCTGGGGCCTGTGGGCTCTGGGTAGAGGAGAAGGAACAATGGCTCAATGGGCTGGCCCTACCTGAGCGTCTAGAGGACCTGGAGGTGGTACAGCAGAGGTAAGGACAGCTGTTTTCTTTGAGATGCACCACCTGTGAGCTGAGGGCCTGATACAGGGACGCAAGCGCCATTATAAATCCCTCTGAGCCTTAACTGTATTCTTTGAGTCATAACTACCATCTTTTTATAGGGTTCTATTGCTGTTTCTCCTTTAGTTTTAGTATATATATTTTTAAAGATGTATGTTATATGCATGAGTGTTTTGCCAGTATGTATGTCTGTGCACCACCTGTGTGCCTGGTGCCTGCAGAAGTCAGAAGAGAATCTGAAACTAGAGTCACTCACCCCTGCTCTTTGCTTCCTTCTCTGGTAGTTCCTAGCCTCTGTAGACTGCTCTGACTTCTTCTATTGCCTTTATGACTTCGCTTCTCTCAGTGTATCCTCTAAAACTGGAGTTGCTGATGGTGGCATGTGGGTACTGGGAAGCAAACCTATGTCCTCCACAAGAGGAACCATTGCTCTTAAACAGTGAGCCATCAGGATCTCCTGTTCTGTTTTTAATACACTGAGACCAGGCCTTGCTCTAGAGCCTAGGTTTGGTGAACATGCAGCAGCCCTCCTGTCTTACCTTCCCGAGTGCCTTGATTACAAATATGTGCCACCACGCCCAGCCTTTTAGAGTTTTAATGAAAACATTGAGCATACTCAAAAGTAGAGAGCATGTCACAGCTAGACCCCATGTGTCCAGATTCCATTATTGTCAATAATGTTGCTCTTTTTTGTTGATTTCCCTTTTAAAAAGCAAGTCTCTGGCCGGGCGGTGGTGGCGCACACCTTTAATCCCAGCACTTGGGAGGCAGAGGCAGGCGGATCTCTGTGAGTTCGAGCCAGCCTATTCTACGAGAGCTAGTGCCAGGACAGGCTCCAAAGCCACAGAGAAACTCTCTCAAAAAACCAAAAAAAAAAAAAAAAAAAAAAAAAGCAAGTCTCTGGTATGATTCTTCAAGACAGCCCCTTTAGGAAAGATGAGGAGGTACCCTTTTTTTTTTGTTTGTTTTTTGTTTTTTTGAGACAGGGTTTCTCTGTAGCCTCGGAGCCTGTCCTGGAACTAGCTCTTGTAGACCAGGCTGGTCTCAAACTCACAAAGATCCACCTGCCTCTGCCTCCTGAGTGCTGGGATTAAAGGCGTGTGCCACCACTGCCCAGCGAGGAGGTATCCTTATATATAATAATAATACTTTTAAATTATGGGTGGACTTAAAATAGCACCTTTGGAAGCTAGATATGGAGTATGCCTATGATGCCAGCATCCAAGAGGTCATGGCAGTCTCTATAAGTCGGAGACTGGTGGGCGTTGTGTAGTAAGTTCCAGGGGCAGCCTGGACTACATAGTAAGACCCTGACTTAAAAGACAAGTTTAAAAAACAAAATAGCTGGGTTGGAGGGATGGCTCAGTGGTTAAGAGCAATGCTTTTACTGAGTTTGTTTCCCAAAACATATATCAGGTGTCTCACAGTTGCCTGTGAATCCAATTCCAGGGGCCTGACACTATCTTATCTTGCTTCTGCTGGTACACACACACACACACACACACACACACACACACACACATAAACAAAAACCTGAGCTGTATCCAAAGAACAGTAAACCTTACAGTTATTTAGAAAAGGCATCTTTTCTCTCTCTCTTTTTATATTTATTTATTTATTTTGAGAAAGATTCTCATTATGTAGCCCTTGCTGTCCTGAAACTTTCAAGGTAAGCCAGGCTGCCCTTGAATCCCAGAGCTTCGCCTTTCTCTACCTCCTCAGTGCTGGGATTAAGGTGTATGCTACCATGACCAGCTGAAAGGACATCTTTATTGAACTTCAATACCATTATCACATAAAAAAGTAACTCTTAGATATTATTCACTGTCAATCTATAATCAAATTTCCTAGCAGGTTTTGAAATATAAGTAAAAAAATTTTTTTTAAGTTTTTAAGATCTCCTATTTCAGTGTGGATTTGGCAAACTATAACCCTTGGGCTAAATCCAGCCTGTGGCCTGAGTTGGGTTTTATTTTGTTTTGTAAATAAAGTTTTATTGGAGCAGAGCCATGCCATCTCATTTATGATCTTTGTGGCTGGGTTCACCCCTCCTAGTTGAGTTGGGGAATGTGGCTCAGACTGTGACTCACAGAACCAAAAATATCAAGTATTTACTCACCTGGCCTTTACTGAAATGTCAGGTGTTCCTCGCTCCCAAAGACATTGTCGTTCACATCTTGATGCTTGGACATTTGTTTTTGGTTGTCTTTTTAGCTCATAGTAGCAGGATGGAGGCATGGGTAGGTGGTTATGGAATGAGAGCCCTAATAGGAACACTGAGGTTCTGGTGAAGGTAGGGACCTACCTGTGCCACAGTTGAATCTGACTTGCTGCACATGTGTTCCTGACTTTAGACCTTTACTATGTCTTTGAGTGACCCTACAGTGGATAGTTTTTCTCCTCGCTTTGAGAGAGTTGGGGGCTCTGACCCGCAGGTACTGTGGACCTTATAGGCTAAGAGGCACAGTAATGTTGGAACAGAAGCCTCATGGTGAAGTGTAGTGAGTCTCTGTCCCATCAGCCAGCTCCCAAATCATGACATGGAGACTTATTATTAATTATGAAGGCTCAGCCTTAGCTTAGGCTTCTTCCTAACTAGTTTTTATAACTTAAATTAACCCATATCTTTAATCTACGTTCTCTTATGTGGCTCAGTTGCCTTTACTCTGTACCCCCCATGCTGCTTCCTCCCTGTCTCCTAGCATCTTAGCCCTTCTTCTTCCCAGGGTCTTCTGTGCTTGGAAATCCTGCCTAGCTGTTGACCGTTCAGCTTTTTACTAAACCAATCAGAGTGACACATCTTTACAGTGTACAAAGAGATTAATCCACAACATTTAAGGGACAGTGTTTCTGTGGGCATCTGAGGGCAGCTACCTGGTGGCCTTGCTGCCTCACACCAACTCTTCCCTTGTCTCAGGTTTGAGACCTTGGAGCCTGAAATGAATGCCCTGGCTGCACGGGTTACTGCTGTAAATGACATTGCTGAGCAGTTGCTGAAGGCCAATCCTCCAGGCAAGGACCGCATCATCGGCACCCAGCAGCAGCTCAACCACAGGTGGGCTTGAGGTGGGGAGGCAGCACCAAAGATTAATCTGAAGAAAAAAAAAAGCAAATTTACTTACTAACTGCAGGTGGCAGTTGAAGGAAGAATGTGGTAGGACCTGGAAGGGTGGCTGAAAATGAGGAAAGAAACCTGACTAGAATATGTTAAGAGAAGAGAAGTCATAAAAGTAATTGGAGAAGAGGTCAGAGCAGTCCATAGAGGCTGGGAGCTATCTGAAAAGGAAGCAAAGAGCAGGGATGAGTAACCCTTATGACAGTAGAAGCAGGAGCTGTATGCAAAGAGCAGTAGGAAGAGGTTTCCAGGTACCTGGCCAGGGCAAGGAAGCTAAGCCCATTCCACATGTAGACCTTTCCCCTACTCACAGATGGCAACAGTTTCGGTCCCTGGCAGATGGCAAGAAGGCAGCTCTGACATCAGCCCTGAGCATCCAGAATTACCACCTAGAGTGCACAGAGACCCAGGCATGGATGAGAGAGAAGACCAAGGTCATTGAGTCCACCCAGGGCCTGGGCAATGATCTGGCTGGTGTGCTGGCCCTGCAGCGGAAACTGGCAGGCACTGAGAGAGATCTGGAAGCCATCTCTGCCCGGGTGGGTGAGCTGACCCAAGAGGCAAATGCCTTGGCTGCTGGCCACCCAGCCCAAGCCCCTGCCATCAACACCCGGCTTGGAGAGGTGCAAGCTGGCTGGGAGGATCTTCGGGCCACCATGCGGCGCCGAGAAGAGTCCCTGGGTGAGGCGCGAAGGCTGCAGGACTTCCTGCGCAGCTTGGATGACTTCCAGGCCTGGCTAGGCCGCACACAGACTGCTGTAGCCTCTGAAGAAGGGCCAGCCACCCTGCCTGAGGCAGAAGCCCTCTTAGCCCAGCATGCAGCCCTGCGGGGAGAGGTGGAGCGAGCCCAGAGCGAGTACAGCCGCCTCAGGACCTTGGGCGAGGAGGTGACCAGAGACCAGGCAGATCCCCAATGCCTCTTCCTCAGACAGAGGCTGGAAGCTCTTGGAACCGGCTGGGAGGAACTAGGCCGCATGTGGGAGAGTCGGCAAGGCCGCTTGGCTCAGGCCCATGGCTTCCAGGGGTTTTTGAGAGATGCTCGCCAGGCTGAGGGCGTGCTTAGTAGCCAGGTAAGAGCCCAGGGAATATGGTCCCAACTAGAAGGAAGACGAAAATAGGGATTAATTAGGGGAAGGGGTAGGCAGTACTATTGGGTGGAGTAGTTGAGCAAGCAATATAAGCAGGAAGAACATATTAAAAATAAGGTTGGGTTTTTTTTTGTTTTTTGTTTTTTGTTTTTTTTGATTTTTTAAGACAGGGTTTCTCTGTAGTTTTAGAGCCTGTCCTGGAACTAGTTCTTGTAGACCAGGCTGGTCTCAAACTCACAGAGATCCACCTGCCTCTGCCTCCCAAGTGCTGGGATTAAAGGTTTGTGCCACCACCACCTGGTAAAATGTTTGTTTGTTTTTTATTTATTTATTTATTTTTTTATTATGTGTTGTCGGGGTTTCTGTCCTGCCCAGTTCCTGCAGTCGTTAAGTCCCAAAGAAAGCACACAGAGGCCTATATTAATCATAAACTGATTGGCCCATTAGCTCAGGCTTCTTTTTTTTTATGTATACAACATTCTGCCTCCATGTATGCCCATACGCCAGAAGAGGGCGCCAGATCTCATTCAGATGGTTGTGAGCCACCATGTGGTTGCTGGGAATCGAACTCAGGACCTCTGGAAGAGCAGCCAGTGCTCCCAACCTCTGAGCCATCTCTCTAGCCCCCAAGGAACTTTTATTTTGTTTTGCTTTTTTATTTTTATTTATTTATTTATTTATTTATTTGGTTTTTCGAGATAGGGTTTCTCTGTAGCTTTGGAGCCTGTCCTGGAACTAGCTCTTGTAGACCTCGAACTCACAGAGATCTGCCTGCCTCTGCCTCCTGAGTGCTGGGATTAAAGGCATGCGCCACCACCGCCCGGCTTAGCTCAGGCTTCTTATTAACTCTTTTTTTTTTTTTCTCTTGTAGACCAGGCTGGCCTCAAACTCACAAAGATCTGCCTGCCTCCACCTCCTGAGTGCTGGGATTAAAGGTGTGTGCCACCACCACCGGGCATTATTAACTCTTATAACTTACATTAGCCCATTATTCTTATCTGTGTTAGCCACATGACTCAGTACCTTTCATGTAGGCACATCTTGCTTCTGTGTCTGGACAGGACTGCAGAGGAATGGGCTTCCTTCTTCCCAGCATTCTCCTGTTCTCATTGACCCGCCTCTACTTCCTGTCTGATTGTCCTGTCTATACTTCCTGCCTGGCTACTGGCCAATCAGTGTTTATTTAAAATATAATTGACAGAAAACAGACCATTCTCCCACACCAATTATGTATACAGTGTTCGTGTTCTGCCTGCATGTGTCCCTACACGCCAGAAGAGGGCATAAGATTTCATTCCAGGTGGTTGTGAGCCACCATGTGGTTGCTGAGAATTGAACTCAGGACCTCTCTCTGGAAGAGCAGTAAGTGCTCTAGACCACTGAGCCATCTATCCAGCCCCTAGAAATATGTTCTAATAACATATTTTATATGTTTATTTAAAATAATGAAACTATTATTTTATATGTTATTACAGTTATTTTTAACCTTCCTAATGCTGGAACCCTTTGATACAGTTCCTTGTGTTGTGGTGACCTCAACCATAAAATCATTTCATTGCTACTTCATAGCTGTAATTTTGCTACTGTTATGAATCATAATGTAAATAGCTTATATGCAAGATATCTGATGATCTCAACACACAGGTTGAGAAATGCTTTGTTATTAGAATATAATAATTCTAACAAAAATTAAATGTAAATATAACCACACTGACTTTAGAAGAAATGAAAAGGCTGGCTAGACCTGTAACTATTAAATAAATCAATAGTTACCAATAAGGTGGAACAGGATTTGGAATGGTGAAAGTCCTCCAGCCCAGTTGCCTTGCTGTGTTGTAAGATCCCTACATTAGTGGCCCCTGCCCTGTCTGCAGAGCCATCTGGACCACCTGTTCCTCACCAGGCTGGTTTCTATGCACCTCTGGGCGAGTCTTCTCAGAGGGGTAGAATCTGCTATGAGAAGTGAGTTTGCTACTGTCTCCCACACAGGAATATGTTTTGTCTCACACGGAGATGCCTGGGACACTCCAGGCTGCAGATGTGGCCATTAAAAAGCTGGAAGACTTCATGAGCACCATGGATGCCAATGGAGAGCGCATCCGTGGACTCCTGGAGGCTGGACGCCAGCTGGTGTCCAAAGGCAACATCCATGCTGAGAAGATCCAAGAGAAGGCAGACTCCATCGAGAAGAGGTGTGATGAGGATGGTGGGACAAATGAGGAACTTGACAGAAAATAGTGGGAAAGGGTGACCTAAAACTTAAGACACAGAGCACTCAGTACATGTATGAACTGACAGAGGGCAGGGAGCTGGAGGCAGAAGACCAAATAAAGGAAGATCAGAGTGGTTGGACAGGCTGGACCAGGATCCATGAGGGTCTTGCCACATTGAGCCAAATTGGAGCCTACTAAGATGGGAGGCCTAGAAATCAGATTCCTTGGGTGTCTTTTAGGACCCCTAGGGGTCATTATGCACATAAGAGGAAGACTGGACCTTCTAGGTGAGTTAAGGGTCCTGGTTTCATTCTGGGCTGTCATTGCAGGCACAGAAAGAATCAGGAGGCAGTACAGCAGCTTTTGGGCCGCCTTCGGGACAACCGAGAGCAGCAACACTTCTTGCAAGACTGTCAGGAGGTGAGACTCCCAGTTCCCTGACATCCCTGTAGCGTCTCCTAGCTATCCATCCCTTTCAAACACACACCCTTCATGGCTTCCTCTGGAGTCTTCTGCATCTCCTGGCTCATCTGCCACAGCACTCCTTCCCTCTAAAGATCTCCCTCATGCCTTCTTTATACTTACACTAGCTGAAGCTCTGGATCGATGAGAAGATGCTGACAGCTCAGGATGTTTCCTATGACGAGGCCCGCAACCTGCACACCAAGTGGCAAAAGCACCAGGCATTTATGGCTGAGCTGGCAGCCAACAAGGACTGGCTGGACAAAGTGGACAAGGTAACTAGTGTGGCCAGAGGCGCAAGATGATGGTCCTTTAGAGCTGCTTCTGGGCAGACCCTGGACACAGCATAGCTGAAGGGGCCTAACCCAGAACATATTTTTTTTCCAGATGCTCACATTACCAAAGTGGAAAGTTAGGACTTAGGGATGAAGTTCAAGAAAATACAGTATATTAGAGAGCCAAATTGTGACTTGGGTTCAATGTCATAACTGTTTCTAGACCACAGCCTCTTCTGCTATGACGTCGGCAAAGATCTATAAAGGGCTGACAGGAAATACTTTAGGCTTTGTAGGCCATATAGCTTGTGTTGCAGCTCCTTGTCTCTGCTGTCACAGCACAAAAGCAGTCATAGAAACTAACAATCGTGGCTGTCCTCCAATAAAACTTTATGGAAACAGGCAGGGGGCAGATTTTGTCCATCTGCCTTGGTCTGACAACCCTTGTTTTCGAATCTTGTTCTTAGGACTTTGTCTTCCACACAGCTGTGCCTCAGTCGCTGAGGACAAGTGAATATTTACTTCTCCTCAGCAAATATTCCTAGAGGTGGTAATACGAGCTAGGTGTTGCTAGGTGGTGTGTGGCGCATGCAAAGACATTTTCCCTTTCTCAAGCGCATACAGCTGGGGAGCGGAAAGCAGTTTTCTGTGTTTGCATTTGCTCAGCAGATACATACTTAGCATTATATGCAAAGCACTGAGAGAGAAAGGAGATGATGCTAACACTGGTTCAGACTTCAAGGAAACACACTATAGTCAGGATGTGAGGTATATGTAGACAGCTAAATCAGATCCAGAGCAGAAGGCTGTCTGGTGGCACAGGCCTGTAATACTATTTCTAGCTACTTGGGAAGCTGAGATGGGAGGATCCTAAGTTCAAGGCTGTCTTGGAAAACTTAGTGAGACTCTCTCTCAAAATGAAAAGTAAGAAAGGGGGCAGGAGCTGGAGCTTTGACTAGCATGTACAAGGTCCTTTGTTCAATGCCCAGAATTGCAAAAATAAGTGAAAAGATCCAGAGCAGAATGCAGTCTGCCAAAAGGTAGAGTCCATAAAGGCTGACACTAAGCAGGTTAGAGATGAGAGAATACATCAGGGCCACCTGTGGAAGGAAAGGAGAATCGTAAGCAAGCAGAAATACTAGGTTCTAGGTAGAGTGGATGATAAGCAGGAAACCAGAAGTGTGAGGAGAAAGTCAGCCTGTCAGGAGCATAGAATGTGTACAAAGTCCCTGGAAGCTAAGATAGAAAAAGGGTCCTGGGCAAGGTCAGGAAAAGCCTGGACCACTATGCAAGGAGTGTGCTAAAGGCTGGGAAGCCACACAAGCCAAGCTGGCCTTGGACCCTCTTCATCCCGACAGCCCTATAAAGGGCCTGAAAGCATCTGACTTTATGGTCTCAGAAGCAGACCCTGAAACCTGAATTTTGGAGCAGCCCGACTTCAGGAGAGGTGATGCCACAGACACCCGGAGGGGAGTTGGGAGATCAGACAGAAGAGAGTCATCTAGACAGGATATGTTGGGGTAGAGATGCAGCTCTGTAGTAGAACATGTGCTTGGCATATGTGAGCTCAACCCAGGTTCTATCCCCAGTACCACAAAGGAGGGAGAGAAGAAGAATATCATCACTCCAGCAGGTTGTTAGGGCTCAGAGATCCTGGGGCACCCTGGAGACAACACAGGATCTGAAGCAGTGTTACCCCACCTACAGCATGAGGTTGCTGATTAGTCATCCATCCCCTCCCTGGCTGCCATTGGTTGAGACCATTTCTAGCTTACCACACATGCTTCCTGTACTTCCAGAGAAACAAGTCTTCAAGCTGAAAGGCTAAAAATGGGGAGACCATGTGAGATTCGCTTGCTGTGGCTTTTAAGAGAATTTTTTTAGGCAGGATCTTGCCATTTAGACCAGGCTGGCGTTAAACTCACAGCAACCTTCCTGTCTCAGACTCCCAAGTGCCAAAATTCCAGGCCCAGCTCACAATGGCTTACTAAGTGAGAGTCAAGTTGGATCCTAAAAAAGGAGTAGAGTATGATCAACAATGAAGAGGAGTCTAGAAGGCTTTAAAAACCTCTAGGAAGGATCTACTAATAAGACCACCTCACACGGGAAATTAGAACTACTTGGTACACTTCAGTTCTCTATTGTTAAGATCCTTAGCCTGTGATCAATCTGCAACATTCAGTGGTATCTAACCTTGGCACTTACACCTCCTTTGTCCTGTCACCTAGGAAGGGCGGGAGTTGACTCTTGAAAAACCAGAACTCAAAGTCCTAGTGTCAGAGAAGCTGGGAGACCTGCACAGGCGCTGGGATGAACTGGAGACCACCACCCAAGCCAAGGCCCGCAGCCTTTTTGATGCCAATCGGGCAGAGTTATTTGCCCAAAGCTGTTCTGCTCTGAAGAGCTGGCTGGAGAGCCTGCAGGCCCAGCTGCACTCAGATGACTATGGCAAGGACCTCACCAGTGTCAACATTCTCCTAAAGAAGCAACAGGTATGCAAGGGGCCTTTGGGGAGAATGAGCAGCAGGAGAATGGAAGAGGGTGCCTGGGACATGACATCTTTTAGAATTTTGGACAGTGATTTCTGGTTTGTTTTGTTTTTCGAGACAGGGTTTCTCTATAGCTTTGGAGTCTGTCATGGAACGAGCTCTTGTAGACCAGGCTGGCCTGGAACTCACAGAGATCCGCCTGCCTCTGCCTTCTGAGTGCTGTGATTAAAGGCGTGTGCCACCACCTGGCCTCTGACAATGATTTCAACTAAGGACTGCATCACAGTCTACAGGGTCGTGTGTCAGTCAAGGAGAAGTCAGGAGACAGGCTGCACATTAATAACTTGGACAGGGAAAGTTTAGTTTTAAAAAGGTATTCATTACTAAAAGGTGTTATTACTAAAGGTGTTGTCTCAGTCTTTTCTGTTGCTACAATAAAATACCTGAAGCTGGGTGATTTGGTTTTGGTTTTTGTGTTTGTTTGTTTTCAAGACAGGGTTTCTCTGCAGCTTTGGAGCCTGTCCTGGAACTAGCTCTTATAGACCAGGCTGGCCTCGAACTCAGAAAGATCCACCTGCCTCTGCCTCCCCAGTGCTGGGATTAAAAGCGTGCGCTGCCAGCACTACGCAGGAATTTGTTTATTTTTTAAAGTTGGTTCTGGTTTGCAGTTCTGGAAGTCCAAGGATATAGCACCAGTATCTGCTCAGTTCTGATGAGAGTCTTGTTCTGTGTGGTAAGGTGACAGAACAGGATGGAAATTAGCTTGTATGAAAGAGACAGAACACAGGAGGCCGCCTCACTTTACAACCTCCTCTTGTAACTAATCCAGTCCCATGGGAACTACATAAATCCCTTTAATGGCCTACTCACCTCTTAAAGGCCCTCTACTGTCTGTCAACACTTCATCTTGAGGACCAGATTTCAACATAAGTTTTAGAGGAAACAAATCACATCTAAGCCTTAGCACATCTTTAAAAGAATTCTATAGCAATTGTCTGAAGACCTTTTCTCTGTAAAGAGACAGTAGGGCCAGCAGTAGCTCTGTGGGTAAAAATGCTTATCACCAAACCTGTTTGAGTTCATCCCTAGAACCTTCATGGTGGAAGGAGAGAGACTGCACTATACACCCACAAATAAAATGTAACAAAAAAAAAAACATTTTCAAAAGAGCCAAGTGATAAATATTTTGCATTTTGTAGGTCATATGATCTCTACCACAGCAACTTTGTCTTTACCATGTTTAAAAAAAAAAAGCCATACATGCAATACATAAGAGGAATGAAACTGTGTTCCAATACACTTTATTTACAAAGTAGGCTGTATTTGCTGATTTCCTGACCTGAAGAATTCTGGAATAGCAAGTACAGAGCCCTGGCCCTGAAGGGAAAAGAGCTACCAGATCCCTTTTCTGTGGGCAGTTTTGAAGCCCAAGGAAAAGCAAAACATGTGTCCTCCAGTGCAATGTGTATACCTCTTGCGCCCTCTTCTGACAAGGCTGTCATTGTAACAATTGGCAAAAATAGAAAATGTGCTGGTCTAGTCTCAGCATCTCAAAATAAGACAGAAGTGGATTTGGGACTGAGAGACAATGAATTCATAATATGCATAATCGTCACACAGTCCTGGAATTTGTGTGTGTGTGTGTAATATTATTATATATTGCTGGGTGGTGGTGGTGCACACCTTTAATCCCAGCACTCGGGAGGCAGAGGCAGGTGGAGTTCAAGGCCAACCTGGTCTACAAGAGCTAGTTCCAGGACAGGCTCCAAAGCTACAGAGAAACCCAGACTGACCTATCCAGACTGTGGGCTCAAGAATCATGACTGACTATGTCTTCTGAGTTTGAAGGTAGAAATGTGGCACTGACATCTCTTTTCTCCTCTGTGTTTGCAGATGCTGGAACGAGAGATGGCTGTGAGAGAAAAGGAGGTGGAGGCCATCCAGGCCCAGGCAAAGGCCCTGGCCCAGGAAGATCAGAGTGCAGGGGAGGTAGAAAGGACCTCGAGGGCTGTGGAGGAGAAGTTCAGGGCCCTGTGCCAACCCATGAAGGAACGCTGCCAGCGCCTGCAAGCCTCCCGAGAGCAGCATCAGTTCCACCGGGATGTGGAGGATGAGATCGTGAGTCACCAGGCTGGGCATGGAATGGCAAGCTACCCCCAGCCACGTGGCTCTCTAGTCTCTTTCGGACACTTGGGAGATGCCCACAGTGCTCCATTCCCTCTTACATGTTGAGTGTCTCCTCTAAGGATGTTCATGGATGTTCTGCAGGGCCCTCTACCATAGAATGAGATGACTGCTCCCTATATACACAACTGTAGCCCTAGGCAGCTTCTCTTTGCACCCCTATTAACTTTTCCTTTCTCTCCAGTTGTGGGTAACTGAGCGGCTACCCATGGCCAGCTCTATGGAACATGGCAAGGACCTGCCCAGCGTTCAGCTTCTCATGAAGAAAAACCAGGTGAGGCAGAGGGCAGGGGTGAAAACAAAGTTCCCAAGAGCCTCTTCAGAGCTTTGTTTTCTCCTTTTTGGAGGATGATGATGAGAGGTGGAGGATGGGTGCAGTGGTTTTGAGACAAGGTCTTACTATGTATCCTTGCATGGCCTTGAACTCACAGAGATATGCTTGTACTTACTGGGATTACAGATATATGTATGCTGCCATGTCCAGCTCCTGTGTTTTCTCCTATGATAGGGTTTCTATGGCATTATCCTGTTGTTATGTAGCCCTAGACCCGGCGATTTAACTTTCTCTAGCTCAGGAGGGGGGCCTCTGTTGGTTGGAAAGCATGAGGATTGAAGGGATATCACACTGTATCCCTAAGCCTGGAAAAAGTCCACAGGAGGATTCAGGAAGGAAATAATAGAGGGTAGGCTCCAGGTAGAGCAGGTCTAAGGGGATATAGGCTGGGGGTTCCTTTTGCAAGCCTTTCAGTGTACCTTCTGTGGCTGGAACAGACCCTGCAGAAGGAGATCCAGGGTCATGAGCCCCGGATTGCAGACCTCAAAGAGAGGCAGCGTGCTCTTGGAGCAGCAGCAGCAGGTCCAGAGCTGGCTGAGCTCCAGGAAATGTGGAACCGCCTGAGCCATGAGCTAGAGCTTCGGGGTAAGCGACTGGAAGACGCCCTTCGCGCTCAGCAATTCTATCGTGATGCTGCAGAGGCTGAGGCTTGGATGGGCGAGCAGGAGTTACACATGATGGGCCAGGAGAAAGCCAAGGTGAGAGCCAGAGCAATGGCTGTTTGTGGCCAGTTCTTCTTGCTTT
Organism: Ondatra zibethicus; assembly: GCA_004026605.1. Taxonomy (NCBI): domain Eukaryota; kingdom Metazoa; phylum Chordata; class Mammalia; order Rodentia; family Cricetidae; genus Ondatra; species Ondatra zibethicus. The sequence continues at coordinate 13,821 of PVIU01003554.1, read as the reverse complement.
GGCCCCTGCTGTCTGATGTCCCCCTTTCCCTCTCCCAGGATGAGCTGAGTGCCCAGGCAGAAGTAAAGAAGCATCAGGTATTGGAACAAGCCCTTGCCGACTATGCCCAGACCATCAAACAATTAGCAGCCAGCAGCCAAGATATGATTGACCATGACCACCCAGAGAGGTGAGTGTGTGAGTATCAAAGGGCCTAGACTCTGGAGGAGAGGAGGACTGACTCTGGGAAAGTATAGGAATTACAGTGTCTTTTGAACCATGTGCATATAGAACAGACTAAAAGTTAGGAGAAGCAAGGAACTTGGCAGGCAGTAAGGGACATAAGAGACAAAGCTCCATGGAATAAGCCATTCTCTTTACCCCTGCAGCACAAGGTTAACAATCCGCCAAGCCCAGGTAGACAAGTTGTATGCCAGCCTAAAGGAGCTGGCAGGAGAGCGGCGTGAGCGCCTGCAGGAGCACCTCCGGCTGTGCCAGCTCCGCAGAGAGCTGGATGACCTGGAACAGTGGATACAGGAGCGTGAAGTTGTGGCAGCCTCCCATGAGCTGGGCCAGGACTATGAGCATGTGACTGTGAGTGCCACACAGATCTGCACCAGGGAGGATCAGGGCCCACAGGGGACCAAAGCCTTTGGCCCAGGCAGAATGCTGAGGGTGGGGACACAGAGCCAGACAGAGGCGCTGTTCTTTTGAGTTTCAAGTTATATAACCTGAACAATTTGCAGAAAGAAGGGTGTAGGGTGACCATAGGTGAGGATAAAAATGAAATTGCTATTCTTTTCCAACCTCAACAAAACAGGGTAAGCTTCAGATTCTCTGCTGTGGGTGGAGGTTTGGGCCCTTGTTAAGGACTAAAGAGTCAAAGTGTCTCTAGGTGCCTTTAGGATGTCAGGCACCATATAGAACTGTGATATTATGTCACACTAGCCATCTTAGTTCATATATGCACCCTAGTGTAATTCCCCAGTAACGCATTTCTCAGGATGTGTTCTCACTATTAAGCAACATAGAATTTAAATTTTTTAAAACTGCTCACTGACGAGCGGGTTCTCAGTTTTGGGGAGAGAAGTGACTGCTTCATGAGGCAGGGGCCTCACACACTAGGTCTCATCCCTGTCTCTACAAATGCTTCCTTCATCAGATGCTCCGGGACAAATTCAGAGAGTTCTCCCGGGATACCAGCACCATTGGCCAGGAACGTGTAGACAGTGCCAATGCACTAGCCAATGGGCTCATTTCTGGGGGCCATGCTGCACGGGCCACTGTGGCTGAGTGGAAAGACAGTCTCAATGAGGCCTGGGCTGACCTGCTAGAGCTGCTGGACACAAGAGGTCAGGTGCTGGCTGCTGCTTACGAGCTGCAGCGTTTCCTGCATGGGGCCCGTCAAGCCCTGGCACGGGTACAGCACAAGCAGCAGCAGCTTCCAGATGGGACTGGCCGCGACCTCAATGCTGCTGAGGCCCTGCAGCGCCGGCACTGTGCCTACGAGCATGACATCCAAGCCCTCAGTACCCAGGTCTGACCCTAGCTGAACAGGTGGGGAAGGGAAGGCTGAGGAAACTGTTTGGTGGGGAATTAGAGAGGGGTTTCATGCGCTAGGAAGATCTCTGAGAGACTGGAAGGATGCCCCCATAGAAGGGCGGGCATTTGGAGATAAGGTTACATCAGCTACCACATTCAGGCTTGTTTTATAAGGTGTATGCACATACATGCATCGGAGCACACAGAATTTAATGTATGTATGGGGATTAGGGACAACTTTAGGTTCCAGTAATCAGGCTTGGAGGCATTGCTGGCTAAGTTCACACTTGTAATGAAGACCCATGACTTTTTCCAGTGGTCCCAATGGCTGCAAGATCCCTCATGCTTTGCCCAAACCCACGTGTTGATAACCACTCAGGCCAGAATTCTGGATTTACGAAATTAACACAGATATTCCTTCAACCCCATATGACCAGTCAGTTCCCAACCTAAATCTACTCTGCAGGCTGCACCTCTCCTTCTACTGATTTTTCTTTCTTTTTTTTTTTTAAATATTTTTATGGTTTAATTAACTTTATTTCATGTGCATTGGTGTGAAGGTGTCAGATCCCCTGGAACTAGATCTTCAGACAGTTGTGAGCTGCCACATGGGTGCTGGGAATTGAACCTGGGTCCTCTGGAAGAGCAGTTAGTACTCTTAACCACTGAGCCATCTCTCCAGTCCCTACTACTGATTTTTTCAATGTCCCTTTTATCCTGGATAGGATAGCTCAACTTGATTTTAGAACTCCCCTGGGGTAGGGCTGGCCCCAGATGAGGTCCAGTAGGACAGAGGTGGTAGGTAGGGCTTGGAACCTTGGTTCTTCCTACCACCTCTTTGACTGGTGGAACAGACAGTAGGTAGAAAGCAGTGCAAGGATGAGGGAGTCTTCAACTCCTCTGTCTCCCAGCTCTGTTTGACTCAGACCTGGGTTCCCATAGGTCCAGCAGGTTCAGGACGATGGTCACAGGCTACAGAAGGCCTATGCTGGAGACAAGGCCGAGGAGATTGGCCGTCACATGCAGGCAGTTGCTGAGGCCTGGGCCCAGCTCCAGGGAAGTTCTGCTGCCCGTCGTCAATTGTTACTGGACACCACGGATAAGTTCCGATTCTTCAAGGCTGTCCGGGAGTTGATGCTTTGGATGGATGGGATTAACTTGCAGATGGATGCCCAGGAGAGGCCCCGGTGAGACCCACAGTGCCTAGCATCCTCCACAGGTTATATTATACTACTGGTGGCTGTGGTCAGGCCGGAGCGACTGGTAATACCATCTTTGTATTGTCCTAGGGATGTGTCCTCTGCAGATTTAGTCATCAAGAACCAACAAGGCATCAAAGCAGAGATAGAGGCCAGAGCAGACCGGTTCTCCTCCTGCATTGACATGGGGCAGGAGCTGCTGGCCCGGAGCCACTATGCTGCTGAGGAGGTAGGTGAGATCTAGAGAGAACCTGGCCAGCCACACTGAACACGGATTATTCCTGAAATTTCTTTCTGTTCATTTTGTTTGTTTGTTTGGTTTTGTTTGTGGATTTGTGTTTGTTTGTTTGTTTTGGAGACAGGGTGTTACCATGTCACTTAGGTGGCCACAAATGCTCTTGCTGCATCCTCCCAAGTGCTGGGCTATAGGTGTGTGCTACCATGCCCAGCTTTGATTTTTTTTTTCCTGTCTTCTGCTTCTTGTCATTCTTTCTTAGCAAGAATTCTTTCACTGTCCTCTCAATGCTGTACAGGGATTTCTAAAATCCCACTTCTCCCCCCAGAACTATTTTCTCTCGACATTAGAAATCATTGCTATACTTCAGTGGTTCCCAGAGACCTTGGAAAGTCCTAAGTCATGCCTCCTTTCCCTACCACCAGATCTCAGAGAAGCTGTCTCAGCTACAGTCCCGGCGCCAGGAGACAGCTGACAAGTGGCAGGAGAAGATGGACTGGCTGCAGCTTGGTAAGCCACTATGGGAATGTCAGCAAGAGGGAGGGAGCTGATGAGAAAGACCTGGGCATTGCCTATCTGTGGTTGTCACAGTGCGTGATACCAGGAACCCTGGGTGTGGAATTCCAGGATCCCATACTTGGTACCTCCTGACAGTGCTCTGGGGCAATGATGGTCTCTGACCCTGTACTTGAGGTTACCACTGCTATAATCCCCTGCCTCTATGTACTTTAATTTTCCATCTCTCTATGACCCCCCCAATCATGGCAGTTTTGGAGGTGCTTGTGTTTGGGAGAGATGCAGGAATGGCAGAGGCCTGGCTGTGTAGCCAGGAGCCATTAGTCCGAAGTGCAGAGCTGGGTTGCACCGTGGATGAAGTAGAGAGTCTCATCAAGCGGCATGAAGCCTTTCAGAAGTCAGCAGTGGCCTGGGAGGAGCGTTTCAGTGCGCTGGAGAAGCTCACTGCGGTGAGGACTGTGGGACCTCAGAGGTGCCCAACCCTACAGCAGCCCAGCCCTGTTCTTGTTACTGCTCAAAGAAGCCATTTCTTCTCTTCCCACTGCTTCTCTGCATGTGAGCCCAGGGTGCTTTTTCTGTTAGATGACCACAGATGTCAGTTAGCCTTGGTGCAACTGAGATCGCCCTGCTTCTTACCCGACCTTCTTTCCGACTCTCTTCTCCATCTGTCCTGTTTCACTGGGCTAGAGCTGGGGCATTTCAGCTCTTCTCCTCACCAGCATTCTTGCTGACCTCAGCATTTCTTGACAGCTGGAAGAGCGGGAAAAGGAGCAGAAGAAAAAGAGAGAGGAGGAGGAACGGAGGAAACAGCCCTCTACTCCAGAGCCCATGACAAGTCGGCCAGAAGGGGGTCTGGTAGATGGCCAGACAGCTCCTGGCACTGTCTGGGATGGGTAAGAACTGAACACCTGGGCCAAGAGGCTGAGGTCGAGCCTAAGCTACAGATAATTATTCTGTGTCACATTTGGTCATTCTAGATAATTATTCTGTGTCACATTTGGTCACTCTAGATAATTATTCTGTGTCACATTTGGTCATTCTAGATAATTATTCTGTGTCACATTTGGTCATTCTAGATAATTATTCTGTGTCACATTTGGTCACTCTAGAACCCAGTCACAATTGCCACCGTCCACACAAGCACCCAGTGTTAATGGGGTCTGCACAGACACAGAGTCTTCCCAGGTAAGTTCATGTCCATGAACATTCCTGTCAATCCTCCCAGCCCCCACATCCTCACAGCTTCTTATCTTTGCAGCCCCTGTTCGAACAGCAAAGACTTGAACAGAGCAGTGTCCCAGAAGGGCCTGTGAGTCTCTCTGGAGGGGTGGATGTTGGTACTTGGGAGATGAAGGGACATAAGAAGTGGGTAGGGATCCTGGGTATGAAGCTCAACAGAAGCTTGGGCTGGGGGACCAGCTCTTGGCTATAGAACTTCCTGACTCCAAGGCAAGGTACCATACAAATCACCTATTAGCAATGACATTGCTTTCTCCCCACAGGGATCTGGCACAGGGGATGAGTCCATTGGGCCCCGGGGAGAGAGGCAGACCCGGCCACGGGGCCCTGCCCCTTCTCCAATGCCCCAGAGCAGATCATCTGAATCAGCCCATGTTGCCACCTTGCCTACACGAGGCCCTGAGCTCTCTGCTCAGGAACAGATGGAAGGGATGCTGTGCCGCAAACAGGAGATGGAGGCCTTCAACAAAAAAGCCGCCAACAGGTATCGGGCCTAGCTGTGCAGAACCTGTAGCCTCTCAGGTTCCTGCTTCTAAGGAGGGTTTCCTGGAAACTTCCTAGACAGGGAGGGGAGCACTTTATAGGAGTTTGTCCCTTTGGAAAGGGCTGGAACTAAGGACCCTCATAGGCTCAGAGGAGGGCCACAAGTGACCTAAGGACTGTATTGTTAAAGGTCCCACAAAGGCCACCAATCCACCTATCTACCAGGTTTCTGACCCTGCCATGTCTCCCCAGGTCCTGGCAGAACGTATACTGTGTACTTCGGCGTGGGAGCCTCGGCTTTTACAAGGATGCCAGGGCAGCTAGTGCAGGAGTGCCATACCATGGAGAAGTGCCTGTCAGTCTGGCCAGAGCCCAGGGCAGTGTGGCCTTCGACTATCGGAAACGCAAACATGTCTTCAAGCTGGGGTAGGAACCAGGGCTGCTCTCAGGTTGGGATGGACAGAGTCAGAAATAAAGCAAGGTGGATGAATCATGGATAGGGTCCAGAGGGAAGGAAGTGACCTGAAGAGAGCTCACAAATAGGAGCTATTCTTCTAAGTGCTTGGGTACATTTGTAGGTGGAAGACAGTATAGATTCTGGGTCCTGAATCATATTAGAATGGAGGAGCTAAATAAAACACAGGCTGAAAAGTTATCTTGGATAGGAAATGTGAGGTCAGGATGCTAGCTCACCCTAGCTTCCAGGGGCCTGTCCACTGTCAGCAAGAACCTGCGTGGCCTTGGATGGAAATGAGCTTAACATTGCCCTCTGCGCTCTATCAGAAATAATCTGCTTTTGCACATCTGCAAATTCCCAAAACTATGAAGAATGTGTAAAACGTGATCTGGCCTTGAGGGCTATGCCCTCCCAGTCAATCCAATCTTGGGAAAATACTGAGCTCATAAAAGCAGACATGCCAGATACAGTTTCTTAGATCTGCCCTGTGCCTTCTTTCCCAACAGGTTACAGGATGGCAAAGAGTATTTATTCCAGGCCAAGGATGAGGTAAGCTGTCCCCTGTCCTGCTGTGTTCTCTTTGCCAGCATGTTGCTTTATGAGACAGGGTCTCATTCTGTAGGCTTGATTCCTATTCCAGAGTGGCTTCGCACTCATAGCAACCCCCCTAGCTCAGCATCCTAAGCCTGGGTTCACAGGAATATTGCCCCCATGATAAGCTGAAGCCCCTATCATAAAGGGCCTTTTCTTCTTCTAAAATGAAAAAGTCAGTCTCTTTTCTACTTACTCCTATTATACTTTCCTTCTGTCTACTACATGCAGCCCCAGGTCAAAGTCCTTGAGTATGAGCAGATGTCTCTCTGTCCCTCACAGGCAGAGATGAGTTCATGGCTGAGAGTGGTGAATGCAGCCATTGCCACTGCATCTTCTGCCTCTGGAGAGCCAGAAGAGCCAGTGGTGCCCAGTGCCAGCCGAGGTCTGACCCGGGCCATGACCATGCCCCCGGTGTCACAACCTGAGGGCTCCATCGTGCTTCGCAGCAAGGATGGCAGAGAAAGAGAGAGAGAAAAACGATTCAGCTTCTTTAAGAAGAACAAGTAGTTGGGGGCAAGACTCCTAGGCCAGCTCCCTCCCTCCGTTAAGGAAACTGCCAGGGACTATCGACAGAGACCACCCTCTTGTCAGGACAACTGCCTGCTGCTAGGGTCTGCTGCTAAGGTCAGCCCATCACCAGGAACTTTCACTGAGGACAAACAAGTGTTTCCACAAACAACCTTCTCTTCTGCTATTTAATTCAGCTGGTGGTGGGGCCCAGGCAACCCCTAATATCACTCTTCCCCACCTTGTCATCTCTTCCCAAGCCTTATGCCTCCACCCCCACCATGGTGCAGATAGTATCACCCTCAAAGTGGGCTATGTGGGAACCACTGTCCCTGCCTCAGGGACATTGTGCCACCACAGCTAGGGTGTACCATCCACCATCCAGTTCTTTGCCTCTGGGATCAGCCAGGACCCTCTCAGAGCTGAAGCAGGACCCAAGGGCAGGAACACCAGATTATGGAGTCGGAGGCACTGAAGCCTTCCCTGCCCATCCTGCCTCATCCTCTGACTCAAGTGGCTGCTCCTCCAGCCACTCGAGGTGGCTCCCAAGTGTGAGTTGTTCAGGAGTAGCCACATCCTTGAGTCTATCCAAGGAGGTGATTAAACAGCTCAGCTTCTCTCACTGCCTCTTGGTGTTGTTACTTTCCTGACTGTAGCCTCTCTGGTTCTGGTCTCCTGTGTGTCAGATAGCCACTCTGCCCCCACCTTCTGAGCCTCAAAGAATCCTGTGATCCTGAGAGTTTCCCTATCTCAGTCTCCCCATGACAGTGATCTGTTTCACCGGGTTGACCTATGCTAAGCCTCTGTTTAGACCAAAGACATCCACCGAGGTTTGGGTTGATGTTAATTAATAGTATTCATGTTAAAAGGCAGCAAGTCACTCTCCCTGGTACACACTTTTCTTTTTCCTTTAAAAAAGTTGTTTAATTTCTTGCATTGCTAGGGATGGAACCCTGGGCCTCATGCATGCCAGGCAAACACTCTACCACTGAACTACACTCCTAGCCCCTACACTGTTCCTCACTCGCAAGTCTCTCAATTGTTTTCAGTAATGGGTAGTGAAGAATGTTACCACAACCTAGTCTCAGCTTCTGCTCTGCTCTGCTCTGCTCAGCCAGCAGTGAAAAGATGAGCACCCTACTTTCTGTCCTTCCCATAGAATCAAGGGTGCTCACGCAGAATCAGAAGAATGTCAGGTTCCCACTTCCTGAACTCTAGAAGAATGTCACCCTAGGAATCCATAAGGTACATCCTGAGCATGTAAATAAACACACAATATATTCTAGAGATTAAAAGAAGTATTTTTCTTAAAATTTGCAGTATTTAAAAAGGAGATATTAAAGTTGGAAATTTTGGGTCTCTTTGTCTTTAGCATAACTGGCCAAGGGCCCCAGGCAGCCCTGACTGACTACTACCAGTCAAAACAGTGACAAGCAGGTGTATGAAGGGTAGGAACTAGCACCACACAGCTCCAGAATGGGCTCCATACATCAGATCTGGCAGAACAGATCATTCACAGGGTAATTATCCTTTCTCTTAAGATAAGTGGATTCAGTCTCCCACAGTAAACATGCATAAGTACAGCAGTAACAGCCCATCCACAGACAGAACAGTCATTAGCAGGACTTAAGACACCTTTGCCCATGATTCAAGTACAGTTGTGATACCTCCCGTTAGATGTGGGAGAGTCCTTGTGGAGGGCTCAGATTATGTGGCTTGGGGGAAAACTAACTGAAAAGTTTAAAAGCAAACGTAGTATGTGTGAGCGAAAGGTTAATGGAAAAATGATTACTGATGTGTTACTGCAGAAAAGTCATGTGACTGAAAAGGAAAGACAGGAGTTAGGTAAGAATCATGTACACACATGGCAGCTGAAGATGCTTCCTAGTATGATTCCATATGGGCAGAAAGGAGAAGAGGAGAAGCATGGGGCTAAGAAGCAAGTCTTCAAGAGAGAAACTTTTGAATGTTGGTGGAAGAGAAGAAAGATGGTAGATGGAATGGGGCCCAAGGGATATGAGAAAAGTTAGGGCACAAAAGCAGCATTAGTGTTGGTCCTGCATACTGGTGGGGAGTAAGAACAAACAAAAGTGGACAGGCTACGTAGGAATGAACTTGTTTGCATTTTTACTGAACACCACTGACAAGGGTGGATTCAACTTGTGTTGACCCACTGTCCACATGGGTCTACAGAATACCCAAAGTGTGGCAAGTCTAAACTTTGGTGTACTGAAGGTATGAAATAACAGATTTCCAGGATTTTAGAGGGAATTCTAATATCTCAGTTTTATATTGAATACATGTTGAAATGTCAAAATTATTAAAAAGAGATTTCAAATTTTTATAGTTTGATGTTTATTGGAAATTTGTGTTTAATTAACTTATTTTCTGTGGTGCTAGGAATGACACCCAGGGCCTTGTGCATGCTAGATAAATGCTTCACCATTGAGTTACACCCATAGACCATTTTCCCAGTTCTTTTTGAATTATTAATATGACTCATTATATCTCCATTAGCTAGCACTGTTCAAAATGGACCACAGACATAAATGTGAAAAGCAATGGAAATGGAAGAGAACAAGACTATCTATATGACTTGTGGTAGAACATAAAAGAGCAAGCTTTATGAAACAATAATTGTTACATTTTTAAAAAGATTTACATCCTGTCTCGAAAAAACAATACAAAACAAAATTTACTTCCAGAGACAAAGATAATAGTGGAAAGACAAGATATTTGAAGCTAATAAGAAATATCCACAATTGTAGCAAAGTCCTACAGCTCAACACAAAGCCTGCAACCTGAAATATAGGCAGAAGATATTAGGAAACTGAATGTCAACCTTGGTAAAGATGGGAAAAACAGTGCCCCTCATGTGTTACAAGAAAGAGGGAAGATATGCTAGCAGAGCTTTTCTGGAACTTGGTTCTACTTAGATGACCTGGAATGGGTGTGGGTTCACGCGCATCTGTAGAAAGTAGGCAGTGGCACTCCAAGGATGATTTTAGCCTTTCCAGCCTCTTCTCAGACTGAGACGCTTTCCCTTAGCCAAGGGCTTCTTTATTATTCTCCAATTTATGCCTTAGCAAGTTGATTTCCATATCCCCAAAACATCTTAAGTTTTCCAAAGGGACAATGCCAAAAGCAAATTCTTGATATGGAATACCGCAGTTTTCCAAATTTTGCATAGGCTTTGCACCTTAGGAAAACTCTCAGACATAATTCACATAGGTTAAATAGGAGGTGCTGAGCCGGGCGGTGGTGGCGCACACCTTTAATCCCAGCACTCAGGAGGCAGAGGCAGGCGGATCTCTGTGAGTTCGAGACCAGCCTGGTCTACAGAGCTAGTTCCAGGACAGGCTCCAAAGCCACAGAGAAACCCTGTCTCAGAAAACAAACAAACAAACAAACAAAAAAGGTGCTGAAGACAAAGGGCAGAATGAAGGCTGCCAACATTCAGGAGCCAGGTGCAGCTGTGTAGGAGCTGTCCCCTATACTTCGACATGTTAGTTTTCTGGGTCTACATTCCCCACAGTTTAATGTCTACATTAGAGCACAGAGGTTGCTAGTCACAACCTAGTTTACGATGCTGAGGAGCTGAAGCAATTCTAGCATCTTATCACCTACACAGGGAAGGTGAAAAGCATGGCTGAAGCAAGGGCTATAACAGAAATTAGACTTAACACATCATGTAGTAGGGAAAAAAGCAAGAAATAATTAGCTATACAACATACCATTTACATAATTTATACAAATGTACAGTGGGTGAACCTTGTTTAGGGTCAGCAAAGAAGTGAATTATAAAATGGAATTTGTGACAATCTAGGGAAAGTTTGAGCATAAATATTAGATGATATTGACATAACACATGTGGTGGCAGTATAGTTCAGAGAAGATCCTGGGCTCGGTCCCCAGTACTACAAATAATAATGACACAGGTAAAATTACATCGTGTGTATAAAAGGCCGGGGGAAATGTTGAAGCTAGACAAAAGGTCCAGAGGAATTAATCACAAACTACATTTGTGTGTTTTTGGCTTTGTTTTGTTTTGAAATTTTCCATGATGAAAAGTTTTAAATAAATTGAAAGAAAGACCTGCATTAAAAGGAGTTGGAGCGACGGCTCAGCAGTTCAAATAATTGCTGCTCTTGTAGAGGACCCAAAGATGGTTACCAACACTCACATTGTGCAGCTCACAGACACCTATAACTCAAGCACCAGGGTATCTGATACCTGCTGGCCTCTGTGGACACCTGCACATGCATTACATACATTCACACAGACACAAATATACACGTAACTTCTTTTTCTCAACAAGGTTTCTCTGTGTACCTCTAGCTGTCCTGGAATTCTGTAGACAAGCTTGACCTCAAACTCAGAGCTCTGCCTGCCTCTGCCTTCCAAGTGCTGGAATTAAAGGTGTGCACCACCACTCAATTTTTTTTCAATGTTTAAAAAAAAAAGAAAAACCAGAGAATAGAAATAGTGGTGAACACCTGTAATTCCCAGCACTTGGGAGATGGAGGTAGGAGAATTGTGAGTTAAAGGCTGTTCTGGGTTACACAGCCAGTTCTTGGCCAGCCTTGGCTAAATAATGCCATCTCAAAAATGGAGGAAAAAGAAGAGGGCGTAAAATGAAAATGTTAGAGAAAGATGGTAACTGTAAAGAAAACATTAGTTGTGGAGAACTCGGGAAATTTGGGAAGGACAGTACCCAAAATGCAAAGTTTGCGATAGCAGACCCGGAGAAAATTCCAGGACAGCCAAGGCTGCACAGAGAAACTGTTTTAAAAAGCAAAAACAAAACATTTTAATTTTAAATGTGTGTCTGTTATTACAATTGGAAAGACAATGGCTTCTGGAATGACTGGAAAAGGTGGATTTTGTGAACGAAATGTTTCCAAGTAGTTTGGGGACCTGGTCTTTATAGTATTGTAGGCAGACGTTGAAACTACCACAATGGGGAATGCTGTTTAACCCCCATCCTAAAACCTCTACTAGGAGATAAACTCAATCCATCCATCTCCCTAAACGACTACGCTTCGCTTTGTTGAATGGGATAGTAAGCAATCCACAGAGCCAGTGCCCTGCTGCCACCAGGAGGTGCCCTTGGACCGCAGCTGAAAGTCAGGAGCCTGACAATTGCCTGTGCCTTTGGCAGCTTGGATGTGGAGCCCCTTGTCACACTCACAGTCCCAAACAGGGAATCTCTCTGGACTTCTTCACCACGTGTATTTTTGGGAGTGCTCATTTCAGGAACCATGACAGATATACGAGAGAGGGAAAGCCCAGCCCACGTATATTCATGAATAAACATGACAAAGTATAGTTTGGATAAAGAAATGCCTTCCTCAGTGTAACGGATTACAGATCATTACACTCAGACCTAACCCAGCTCTCTCACAGATCATCTTTCCGCCCCTTGACTCTCAGTCTCAACTTCCTCGCCAATGAACAACACAACTGCGGTGAGAATTAAGTTGTTCTAAGGGAGTTCTCGCTCCCTCCCACCCAAACGAGGCAGAGACTGGGTTAAGATGGGGTGCCTAGACTTCTGAAGTGCCGCTCTCAGCCGCCACAGAGGTGGAGAAGACCCCCTTCTAGCGGGCGCAGTGAGACAGCCCTTTGTCATCGGCCTCGCTCGACAGTGGGCTAATAGCACACTCCATTGTGATGATGAGGCTCCCCCTGGGCTTACGGTTTCGCCGAGGCAGTGGTTGCTTCCTGAGCCCTTTTGACGCGCCAGCCGCGACCCTCTCCCAGGGTGGTGATTGGCTAGCCGGGGCTGGGGGGCGGGCTGACCTCCTCTCCGCAGTGCCGTCACCGCATGACCCCGCCCCCACACGGGGGGCGGCCATTTGTGTGCGGCCGCAGGATTGGTCGCCCCGCTCCAACGAGGGGGAGGGGAGGCAGGCAGCGCGCACTCGCGCGTGCGTGAGCTGGCGCGCGAGAAAGCGCTGGGTCGCGCCGAGGCTCGAGCGGCCGTCGCCATTTTGTAGGGTTCTCTCTGACGCGGGACCCGCCGCCACCGCCGGCACCACCCGGAGGTAGGAGAGATGCTGTGGGTGTGTGGGGAGCCCGGGAGCGGGCCTGGCTGGACCACGGGAGGGCCGGGAAGGCCCGGCATTGGGGCGGCTCATCTTCTGAGGACGGTCCCGGGAAGACAACGAAAGGAGGCGGGGCCGGGTCTCCGGAGGGGGCGGGGCAGGGGTCGGGACGAGTCTTTGTTGGGCAGTGGGAGCTGGAGGTTGGGCCGCTGAGGACAGGGGTTCAGGTGTGGGACGAAAGAGGGCTTTTCAGAGTATTGTGGGAGGTGATACCGCGCTGTGGAGAGCCACACAGATTTCCCTCCAAAATCTTGTAACTAGCGACGTTCAGATGTTTCTTGCTTTCTGCTTGGCGCTTTCTTCCTTGTGCTAAACCTTGAAGCTGCTAACCTTGTAGATTAGATGTGCCTGACCTCACGGAGATGTTGGACCGTGTTGTGCTTTATGACCTCCTATCTTCTGTTAGCATTGTCATACAGCTGGCACTACTTAGGAACAAACTGCTGTTCCGCTCTCAAAGGGAATAATTATGTGTCGGTTGGGAAGATATTAATAATTGGGCCATTAAACGGAAATGCTGCATTGCTATGCAATGTCTCAACTTCATGCCTGACTTTTAAAATCTTGTTTGTAATCTGCCAGGCTCTTGTCAGGATGGTGAAGCTGTTCATTGGAAATCTGCCCCGGGAGGCCACAGAGCAAGAAATCCGCTCACTTTTTGAGCAGTACGGGAAGGTGCTGGAATGTGACATCATTAAGAACTATGGCTTTGTGCACATAGAGGACAAGACGGCCGCTGAGGATGCCATACGCAACCTGCATCACTACAAGCTGCACGGAGTGAACATCAATGTGGAAGCCAGCAAGAATAAGAGCAAAGCTTCAACCAAGTTACATGTGGGCAACATCAGTCCCACTTGTACCAACCAAGAGCTTCGGGCCAAGTTTGAGGAGTATGGCCCAGTCATTGAGTGTGACATCGTGAAAGATTATGCCTTTGTACACATGGAGCGGGCAGAGGAT